>JXSR01S032114.1:6833-18664 GCA_000969725.1 Ophiothrix spiculata | reverse complement strand
GCCAAATCACATATACATCATGTGGCTTCAGCAAACAGATGTTACATACATATGTCATTTAGCTGTCTAGGATCAGGAACCTTTTTTTCAAGGAGTACATGCGGTAAATATAACAGAATATACGTCATATATCTTAATTGTAAAGATCAGAAGAGGTTCTTTGAATATTGTAAAGCAGAAATACAGAGATATTCAGTATATCAATCATACTGGTTTCAGTTTTCTAATAAGGCTGCGGTCAACCCATCATTTTTGGAAAAGTTTACACCAACCTTATAAATTCACTTACAAATGAAGCATTACATGAACAGAATAGCAAAAACAAATACAAAGGGTGTGTCTTGAAATATTACTTTACATATACAATATACATTTAATGAGCTATATTTCTTCAAACTTTTCTACCGATTTCAGACATGAGCAAACTAATTACACTAGACCTACTTAAAATTCTTGACACATATGCAGTCATAAATACCCAGCATAACTCAGTGTTCATAATGGACCCAAATATCAATAAATCCATCATGTTTAAATACCATGACTCAGTTCGAATTCATGTTTCAAAACACATTCAAAACTGGAATGACTTAAGTGCATCTATAAATGTCTGACGATGATTTATGGGTCCAATGATAACTTGTGAAAGGTATATATCACTGTGTAAACTATATCAAGTAGAATTTATGTTCTGTCTCTTAATTGGACACATTAATATGTATCAAAAATGCATAGCTGGAACTGGCAATATTTACAGTGACATCTTGACATAATTGGTTTCAGCTCCAAGAAAGGAAGGTGAAATAGGGCGAGTTATACTTAACACTTTGGAATGGATATCTGTAGGCCCTACTATCTACTCAAAACAGTTTATTATAGACCTTTTCAAACAGCGATCGGAAAACTTCGGAAAACATGGTCACGTGCCACAGCAGTTGTAGTCGGCAGACGACAATGAAAACAAAACATGATAGTACCGCAAAAGTGCATGATAAAAACGGCAACATTCGTCGTTGCTGGAAACATACTGTAGAAGTGTCGAACTTTGTCAAAAGATGAGGCACTGAGGTACTGTTTATTTCCTGGAAACGATCGGAATTTGTTCAAGTTTTCGGTTATCTTGGGAAAAGATCGGTTTGAAAAAGTCTATAGACACTGGTGGAGTAGCCAATGTGGTGGCATGTAAATAAAACTCACAAGATATTTTTGTGTGAAGTCTAGATTTATATATATCCCAAAATTTTGGTTCTAGTATGTTTTTCATACCATTATAAGTTGATTCATACAAGTATATTTAAGGCCACGTTAAATTTTACATGTATATCATTAATTTGGGAAATAGCTATAAAGCATGATTCAAATATGGGGAAAAAACACTCATATTTTGTGACAAATAATTTCATCTGAATGAAATGGAATTTAAATGATACACAACTTATACAATAATAGTTATGAAATTAAAATTTGAATAGAGCTAAGAACATTTCCTGCAAAATATGCATGTTTATCCAAAATTCAATAGGGATTTTAAAAATATGAGTTTTGATAGTTGAATTGCTACTAAATGACACACGATGCAGTACACATTCAAAACTGCATGCCCCGGTAATTTGAAATTGTAGCAATAAATAGCCTCATCATTCAGTGTGACCTATATCCTCTGCCACAGGTTTTTGCAATCTTACCACATATATATTATTACAGCATGTTTTTTGATATTGTGACAATCTATGATAAATGGGTATAGGGTGTTGCCACAATGAAATGATAAGGATGTTTGCAACATCTATACAATGTCAGAAGCAGTAACATGATATTTGTTGCATATGTTAACAGATGTTGTTTGCTTCATACGGCTTAAAGTTAGCATAAATTGTCGCAACTATCGTCAACACTCCTCACTCATATCCACCATACATATGGTGGGTGTTTTTGTTTGCTAGAATATTCTTGTTGCTTATTGGGTTTGAAGTGAAGTGTGACAGATGGTGAGGTTGGGTTAATCTGAATCGTATCCATGTACGTGACATCGATGATACCGATGTTATGCCAATGCTGATGTGGTATTTTGCTGCGCATATTTTTTTAGCAACATATGTAAAGTTTTCTTAAAGCTATACCATTTGAAGCAGAGACAGAATATGAGCAATACTGTTTTGCAATGCCTGCCAATGCCATTACATGTTACATGATTAACTAAGAAATTAGGCTTTTTTCAGTAAGAATAATATGTGGGCTGCTCTGGCAAAATGAGAGTAAAGTCCCAAATCTACATTTTGAATAAATGGCATCTAAAGTAAAAATAGGGTGAAAAAGTCCAATTTCGTTTTTTGGCATAAAACGTATTCATGCGTAAGTGTTTACCTAAATATCTACAGTTTTGGAGGGCCACTTTGCCGGGAAGTGCAATTATTCACGGTTAATTGATTGCATGTTGCTATTATACACAGTAGTAATCAGTATCTTTGAATTCGATTTGCAGCTAATTTTTATTGTAATATATTCAGTGGACTGCTTTAGATTTCAATCTCTAAATGAAGAATGGAAAAAGAAAGTGTGACAATTATATATAATTGAAAAGCTGAGATTATAGAGAATCAAAATATGTCATAAACTCAATTTTGAAATTTGCAACTTTCCTCTCATTTTTGCACCCCTCATATCTATTTTGGTTTTAATTTGTATTTGACAAAGGATTCCAAGATTCATAATAACATCTACATATCTATCCATCCATCTTTGTACCATGTGCCAAAGGACATTGGCTTCAAGAACAAATCCAGCCTCATCTGGTCCTATCCTCAGCATTCTTATGTGCCTCGTGGAAGGTGTGGCTGGCAACAATGTCATCTTCCCATCGCTTCCTTGGTCTCTCTTGTTTGTTGGAACTGGGGGACCATTCCCATAGACCGACTCCGCAGTCGCCAAATAGCTGAGGGCGCCAGACTTCCGGTTCCTGTCTGACTATTTGGCGACTGACAAAATAACATGCAATTTTTTTGGAGCACAATGTTACCAATTTTTGGTAACATAGCCTCTTAATCATGTTCGTATCTATCGCTCGCTGGCGTAACGTAAACGAGCCATTAATAACCCAAATACACCTTGGAAAGAAACTGAACTTAAATATTCATAAATTCTTTGAGAAAAGTTTGTTTACCTTATTTGCATATGATTATTATTATATATTATTCATGGTTAATTTCATTGTTGAGCGAGCATGTTTACGGCTTGTTTATTGTTTATGAAAACGGATAATTAAGGCAGCAAGTCGACGCTGATTACGGTTATTACCTGAAAATGCACTTTATTCCATGTGAGTGAAAGAGCCTAACTGATGTCGAGTACCAAATTCGTATCTAAAAAGGCAAAGTTCGCAAAGTCCTATAATAAATTCGTATGCCGACTTGCTGCCCTTAACAAGATTCATTGTTTATATTATGTCAATCATACCCGTTTCCAAATTGGAAGTTACTCATTAATATTCATATATGTTTCATTCATTTTTGCAATCGTCATTCTAACTATTATATATTAATGAGGTAAAGTGCTCCATTTTTAAGACCATTATTTTTACAGTCGTCACTGGCCAGCACAGGGCACAACGCAGTGATCAGTGTGCCCGGCCGGTCGACGACGCAGGATACAGTCTACCATTCCCATAAGTATGCATTTGTGCAGTCATGTGTCGTTCAGTCTGCATGTGACTAAACCCAGGTTTACAAGCTGTGATTAAGTGAAAAGTCAAGATCTTCTTTGGACTCGTTTTAAATGATGATACCATCGCAAGGACATCTTTATTGCAAATCTTATAATCCACTTCCTATTCATCATCCTATTCAAGAGTTAGAGCTTCTACAGGTCATTCTTTTGATAATAAACTCTGGTACATGTATGTACTCTTGATTTCTCTTGGTTAGTATGTATCTTTTAAATGCATAAGGCAGACTTTTTACATGAGGTGTGGAGCGAGTGGTAAAACAATGTCTGCTGTTAAAGCCTTTAATCACCATCATCTGTCACACCGTTTTATCTTCGTCTGTGGACATGGCGCCTTCAATGATGATTCCTGAGCACATTTATTAACTGTCAGAAAGTTCAAAAGTTGTTTTCCCACATTTAATATTGCATCCACATGGATTTTGCTTTCCTCTTGATCGTTTGACTTTATGGAGTGTTCATGTAGTACATGTTTGACGGGTAAATCATCTGGAAGTCTGAGAAGTTGACCTATAAGTAGACTTCTGAGTACTGGTTCCTAAGTGGTCCAGAGAACATATTTAAAAATATTGCAAACATTCAAAATGTGGAAAATAAAGAATATGCACAACGAAAAGAAATGTGAAGGTATCTGAACTTCAATATACTCATTTAAACCCTGTCAAAAACTTGCTTGAGTACTAACGGAGACTCTTCCAGAGGAATCAACCCCATATTGGTAAGACCTTTTGTCAGCAGTGATATTCCATGCAATTTGAATGTTATCAAGCTAACTTCCTATATTTTGTTATGAGTTGAACATGTAAGAGTGAAAATCGGGCATGGTCAGAAGCAAATCCTTACATTTTTATTCTCATTTTCTCCATCTGACGCAAGTTTATTCCAATGAAGATCTTCCATCATTTAATAGGTTTCCTGATTTCCATTCTTTCTACATTTACTGTCTTAAATCTTACTTTATAGATCTCTGTTTGTTTTGATGCATAGCAATCTTTTTAGCCATTTAATTATTATGTTTGCTAACGTGCATTAATCCGCTGCTTGGTCTGAACTTCTTTCTACTATTTCTAGTTAGACAATAATAACTGTGCACCATCTTTTTTGAGGTCATTGTTTACAATTTAAAACTCAGAAGTGTAAACACCTCAGTGTAAACATCTCCAATTTTAAACAATGACTGAATTAAAAGATGGTGTCAAATTATAATTGTCATTAATAACCATAATTTTATCTTTAAAATAAAACCGAGTTTGACCTAATTGGGTGTAAATCATTATTTCATTTAGTTTGTTTTCTTTGCAATCTTCTAAAAACATTGATCAGTCCAGGCACTGCTTCCGCGTTTCGTTTAGTCAAACATGACCTCTGCGATATCATTGCATGCGCGTATTGTTGCATTTAAAGCATATGCGCTATTATTGCAAGCACTGCGTTCACGCAGGTCATTAACAGAAGTCATTGTTACCTGATAACGACCGCGCAGTGTTTGCGTTAAAGTAGAATGTAGCGTGTGTGATTTCCTGAATATTAATGTATGGAGAATTAAATTAAGTGTCTTTAATTTTACAAATATCTGTATTCGAAAAATATTTAGCAGAATGAGAAGCAAAATGCTAGTTTTTGAATGTCTGTTGCTTTCAACTGTTACCAAGCGCCAGGCCGTAAACGTAGTTAAGTTCATGACACACCATGAGCAGTGCGCCGACTTACGTGTACTATGAAAATGCACCTCCCTGTATGCTGTACCGTACATGATGCGCTCATTTGAATATCAACTGCGAGTTCATCACAATTCATACACTCGGCGTTAAGTACGCTTTGAAATCGTGAATCTAATTGGACAGTTGGTAACTTATACGCATTCATTAATCTCGTCTAGTCTCACGCTGCGTATTGCGTAGTGCGTTGTACAATTCCATGTACGGGTATGCATAACATGCTCGTGCTTGTATGGCAAGTTTCATTTTAAAAGAAAGGTAAATTTAAATTACTATGGTTAACATGGGACGATGAATGGTTGTATTTTCTATGTTTTATTGAAATAGCAAACACATTTTTAAATAATTATGTTGGTTTAATTTCTTTAAAATTTCATTCTAATCATTGTCGAGTATGAATTAGATTAATAACTGCTCTTTACTTGGCGCTCATGAAATTGTACAAAAATAATGCACCTTGTGCTGAAGTCGTAGTTGTCCAACTCACTCGCTGCACCTCGTGAGTGCGGACAACTCCAAATTCAGCACGTGGTGCATTATTTTGTATAATTTCACTTGCATCAAGTAATACGCAGTTATTATTAATCTATAAATCAATAATGGTGCGCTCCCACATAAGATACAGTGAGTTGTTGAAAAAATAATGTACAAACTTGCCTTCATTTGACTTTATAATCTGGAGTGTTCATTACAAAACCCATGATATTTCTGATAGATCATGTTTAAATAAATTAGACCCTATACTCTATAAATCTTGAAGTACAAAGCGAGCAGCTGATTAATGAACATTTATACCAATATGACCATACAGGAAAATAAATTAGTTATTCCTGTTTTTCAAATAATAACAATGTATCCAATCTTGCTGAATATCCAAATGAACTTGTGCTATTATCCATATGATAGCAACAAAATTAACCGAAAATGAATTCAAAATCATGAAAACGTTCATGCATAAAGTATATTAATACGCAATGATTTGGTCTTAATCAATCCTAATCAATCATTGCTAGTCTCTTACATAATACAAAAGCATTAGTTTACAATGTTGTAGTATACAAGGGAAGTGCTATGGATCTCATAACAGGGTATGATTTCCTACTTTGTACTTCTTAGTAGAAAAAGTATATATAAATCTTGTCTGCAATTATATGGGGACTTGTAACAGCTATGTACAGTATCTAACTATCCAACTAAACAGTGTTTAGTATATGTCTAAAAGGACCATGGGCAGCGAGTGAAGCAAGCAGCAAGGGTGGCGCTCTCTGTCCGTGGTCCTTTTAGACGGACTAAACAGTGTTCGTACGAAATATTGTGACCATAGTCTAAAATGAGGTTATTTGAAGTGTAGTAAAGCAAATACAACATGGTATATTTATTGTGTTGGCTGATCAAGACTACTTCCCATAGTGGCGCATTTGGAAGCAGTCTCAATCATTCAATATCTTGGTCACAGTATTCTGCAAAACTTCAACTCAATTTAACCATGTGTGTTTGTATAAAGCTGATGTTATATGTGGCTGTCCAGCCCGTATGAGCCGTAAATGCCAGAAACTTTATTTTGCACTACAGGTGAAAACACATGTCAAGGTCATAATTTGCCAAAATAGATTTTTACTACAAAATACCAGCAAAGTTTCATTTCAAGAAAATGATTGGAAATGTGAAAAAAATCTGCATATTTTTAAGACAATCAATAGAAAATATAGGGCTTACTGATATTTGAACGCGTTTATCTTAGTTATACATTTTACTCCCTGACGGACCATAACTTGACTTAGAACTGGAAATCGTGTGAAGTTTATTAAGGCAATGTCATTTTAATCATTTAGCATGGTTTTTGCAAATAATTAAAGAAGTGAAAATGACAAGAGGTGGCATTTATGGCGGGTTTGGGACGGACGGTCACATATACCAAGCAAAATTACTGCAACTACCAAAAAAAAAGTCATGTCAAGGAGGTTAAAATAAGGAATCGGTATTGCCTTTAATCAAAGCTTATAGCATTGTGGAGCCAGTTACCATATTTATTGTCACTTGTGGAGGGCGAGTTATTTTAACTCTTCCTTTCATCAGGTGAGTGTACAAAATGCACATCTTGTTCAGCAGCTCAAGTCACAATAGAAGACTGATATGCATACAATTTGCGCATAAAATGATATACCCATGCTATTTTTGCATCAAATAGGGTTGGGCTATAGTCAGCCTCCATACAAATATTTTGCAACCAAACATTCGGTTGTGCCATAAATGTGATCAAACAAACAGTATAGACGGGTAACAAACATTTGATATCGGTTCAATGACTTTACCTTGATTCAATTCAACACATGTATAATTTACCACGAAGTATGTCTGTTTAACTTGGTGTTGAAGTTATTTTATTTGGAGTCACTCGTCATTTTTACGTCACAACCAAAAGTTTGGTAGCAAAAAACTTGTGCGGAGGTCGACTTTATAGCTTAACCCATGATAGAGATTCATGTGTTCTGACTTGCTATAAAGAGTTTTCTGTAGAAATCTCAGCTCCATACATATTAGCAGGGCCGTACGAAGCAGGGGGGCACTTGCCCCCCTGGCTCGAAAAAGCGGGACGCTGACGGGACAAATATTTAAATATCGGGACGATACTTTACCACTTTACTGTCCCAAGATTACTGTCCCGATAATTTTTAGTCAAAATAAGCCAATCTTAGCACAAATATTAAGGTTTTATATCGGTTTTTGGCTATTAAAAAGTAGCAACATTTTTGTGAGTACAAATTGACGGTATATACATCGGGACGAAACATGAATTTCGGGATGGTTAATGTGTCTGCCCCCCTTGGCTTACATGCCTTTGCACAGCCCTGCATATTAGCAAGAAGGTGACTAAGCTAAGTACCGATTCTCTCTATAGCTTCCTTGGGTACTCTTGATACTCCAAACTATACAAATGGGTTCTACATTTACCAGACTTACCAATATTGCCATTAGGAAGTCTTTTTAATGCACAAGGTTCTTCTCTGCCAGATGGTGGTTTAATTGTTGCTTGGAGTTTACTTAAATCTGTCTCGTTGATTTTGAGAGGAACATCACTAGGGGTACCTACGGAAACTTTGCTGCCAGCTTTGTCTGTACGGATACAAAAAATACCATCATTGCAAATCTGTTATTAATATATTGTTATCAAAGTGGTGTATTTCATCATTCACTATGATGGGCACTATGATGGGGGAGGGGTGCAAACTGTGGAAAGCGTACTCAGAAAGATCACTGTCCTCCATTTTGGATTGCCATTCTATTGTCAGATAATATGGAGAGAAATAAGTCCAGTCAGATCCCAAGCAGTAAGCATGAAGCCTATAACTGGGCATTGTTGTACCAGTTGGTAGAAGACACTGCATGAAACTAGTACTAGATGATGAACATGTTTTTAGATTCTTGAAAAGGTTATGACCCAGATATCATCCTGAATGGTTTTAAAAATTCATCTGAGCAGTGGATCTTCTCTCTCGGAGTGAAATTTATTTTCCAAATGTGTGAATAATCTATTCAGTATATAAATAAAAATATATTCCAGTTGACACATACAAATAAAGAATATTTGGATAAGAAATTTCATTTACATATATTACGAATATTTTCATAAACTTAAAAAATGGAACGTTCCAATCTTTCACCTCATAATCATTTTATCTCAGTTGAATAGAGAATTTTCCTTCAAGAGATTATTTATTTGAAAATTACATTTGTTTTTAAATCATAAATTGGAGGAGTAGGAGGAGGGATATGATGGATGTTTCATAGCAAGGAGGTAACAGGCAGAGTTGCTGTATCACAGTATTTGGCAAGGAAAGGTAACATGCCTAGCATACTATCATGAGCTATGCAAAGGTAGGGAAGCTTTACAGTATTTTGCCATTTGTAATATTAGAGGGAATATGAGCATAAATATCAATGCAGCTTCTTCAGTAACTGTATTTCAATGATTGGCATGAAACAGGTACAAAATGCATGTCCTGGTTTTATTTAATCACTTTTGGTCTCAAAGGATAGGAATAGGGGGAGGAGAGGAGGGGGGGGGGATATTTCATTACATAAAGTTAGCAAATGTGCTGTGTTTTTCAAACATACCATGCATCAAGCAGCAGTCATTTATCAGTTTTGCACATCAAACCAAAAATGTAAAGCAATATATATATGCTTTCATGTAAAATATGTTCTTATGACACAGAGATTCAAATATATAAATATTTTAACTCAGAACTAGCTGGTAATTCTGGATTTTGATCAATGTAAAGTAAACTAAACCAAAGTATATCAATATCCATACACTTAAACCAAAGCCAGTAAATCATACCCAATTAAAGTATATTACAGGGATGTCATTGTACTTTATTTTGAAAATCCAGGTTAGGAGGAGCAATCAACTTAAGCAAAGTTTCCCTTCAGTGTGAGCAGCGAGCTGAGTTGCACACATTTTTATTGACACACATGAAAGGGTATTTAAATGTTTGAATTCGTATTGAGGGAGTAAACCCCCTTTCCACAAAAAGGGATTTGTATACTTCCTGTTTATACATAGCCAACTGATAGCTGTTTCCAGATGCTGATTATAGAAAATATTTTTTTCTTTTACAATTATTTTTCTTGGAAATAAATACAAATCACATATATGATATAGCCAAGCAATCACCCCTTTCCACATGTTAGGTTTTCTGGGATGTGTAATTGGCGAATATATTCATTTCATGTATATTATTACTGCAAATATTTACAAATGAACAAAGAATTCCAGGGCAACCCACAAGCATAAAACAACCCATTGGCAGTCAATTTAACTAGCTGTCAGACACGCAGCAGCTGGCATACTTGATTTGGAGAGCTTATCTATCTGGTAGGAGGTTAGAAATATCTTCCTCCGAAGGCAAATATATACAATGAAATCCATAATTCAGATATTGGCAGTAATAGGTAACTAGGAGATCATTAACTAGTTTATTAATGCTGTTATCAGCAGTAGATAACTTACGTAAAAATTAAACAAATATAACAATAATGATACTATATTTAAATATATTGATATACATATAATCAGACTATGTAATGGTAAATCAGACAATTGTTTTTATACTGATTTATCAAAAAAGTCTTACCACAGCTTTATAATCAAACTAAAAAGATTAATAAATTTAAATATCAAATAACACATATTACATACCGCATTAATAAATTTTACAGAGTTGATTATCTAAAACACGATCACATGATTTTAAATAACAATAACCAGATCAAGGAAAGCGCTAAATAGTACTTTTTAAAGTAATATATAGCGCTAAATAGTACTCTTGGAAGTACTATTTAGCACTTTTGGAAATACTATTAGTGCTGACAACATTTACCATATACGCGAAGTAACTTTGACGCACCAAATTACGCGCTTATCAACATTGCACGCAGAAACTATTGCGCGCAATTACCTACGCACACATAGCTTGTAAGCATTACATGATTTTTTTTTAATTATTATTAAATTTAGACTTTTTGGCACATAAAAACAAAAAATTATTAATGCGGTATATAAAACAAATATATACTGACTCTTTCCAGATCTCTGGATTAAAACTATGATCCTTCATTGACTAAAATGGGCCAAATGCACTAAAACATCAAAGTTGCACCAGTAACCCAGACTATTGTATTATCACTTGACAAATCAAATACATTTGACCCATTGGCAAGCCATCGGTATTTGTCTGAGGAATAATTTAATTTTCAAAATGACACTTTTTTAAATCAACTACTAATCACGATGAAAATTTGCAATGTGAAAATATCTAGCGCATTAGAACATAACATTGAAATTGATTACTTATGACAGCGTATTATTGTACATTATCATTTGACAAGAGAATTTAGGTTTTAATTTGTATCTAAATAGAAAAATTAGACCAACCCAATGTTCATTAACCTTTGAAAATGTTAACACAAGTGCACATCATTAGAATTAATCTCTAGTGACATTAGATTAATGACCGACACACAGGAAGTAGGATCTTGACTTGTATGGTATGTACATCTGATAGGTAGATCATGTCAAGTATGTTGCTTGAGAAACAAGATCATGCTTCTTGTTTAGACATCGATACTGCTATGGTGAACTGTATCAAGTGGCTTTCTCCAATAGCTTCTTTACAAACAGATTCAAAGTTTTCAATTTGTTAACAAGAAAACTTTGTGAATTAAACACAGCATTAATTATGATATAAAATTGGATGGATTGAGCATGATACAAAAAGATATTGGTCGAGCTATGAGTTTTACGAAATATCGTGCGAGACGCCCAGCGTCGAGCTCGATATTTCTAAAACTCATAGCGAGACCAATATCTTTGAGTATCATGCGAAAAAA
>JXSR01S032113.1:125465-140176 GCA_000969725.1 Ophiothrix spiculata | reverse complement strand
GAAAACGAGCTTGTATTGGCTCGTTTTTATGGTTACATTTTCGTAAGGGGGGATTTCATTTTGGTATTGCTAAACTTGCTGGTGAAATCCATATAAGATCAAAAAAAGTAATATTATCAGTACCAGATAGAAATATGGAACTATTAAAAGATACTTGAAATACAGCACCAACTTTTTACTTAGCAGTGTCAGTTTTATTTCACTCAGGAAAAAGAAGACAAATTCATCATGGTAAATCAGCCCCTTTTTGACACAAGAAAACCTATATGGTCGTAATTTGTTTCCCATAATGATGCGATCACATAGAAGTATACGGTATACATTATCCGTTAAACGCTCCCGGGGAAGGTACTCATATTTGAAATTGACATGTAATTAACCCCATCACTAAGAATATGAGTGCCTCTATTGGCATATAGCGAAAATCGTATACCGTATATTTCTATGTGATCACAGCCTTGGAGGGCTCTTTTTTAACCCTCTGAATGGGTGAATTGCTAGTAACAACCTCCTGTGTTTTTTACTTCTCAATTTTCAAAATTGGTCTACAAAAATAGAATTTTTTACCTGAAAGAAAGCATGGTATTTTTAAAATAAAATTTTACTATTTTTGTTCTCTATACAAGTATTTGGAGATTGTTTTTTGTTTGCAAACAATTTAAATCAATGTTATATGAAAATTTTCTCATGATGAGAAAAAAATCTGGAGCAATGCTCACATTAATGTGACCTACATTCAGTGTTTCTAGATACTAAATCAAATCAGTTATAATTATTTCCCAATAGGTACTTCAGATTTACTATGCTTGAAATTGATACTTTTTGTAAGCCACTCAACTAAGTCCTGAGAAAAATAAACAGTGCTGAGATGGCGAGAAACAAATATCAATTTGTCAAGGAAAACAGACCAAACTGACGATAACCTTTTTATAAATGTTTCTAGTCGAAATCCGTGATAGCTATTTACACAATGTACTTGAATATCCTGCACTTAGATATGCAACCTTTACTAAACCACTCAACAAATATGACAACGTGAGCTGGGTACAAAATACGTCAGCAGTAGCCACAAATTGACTCGATTAACGAAGCAGGCGCTAATTACGCCAATTGATCAATTTTTTCCTTTGGTACTCCAGCCAATGACCATTAACTTATGTGTTTAATGTCGCATCATCTTTATGATATTTAAAACGAAGTGCTTGTTGTTGATCAATATTCTCAGCGCAAAGTTCAGATGGAGGACAGGCACTTAGTGGAGTTATCACAACAAACAAACAAATTGTGGCAAGCAAATAGCCATCATGAGATAAGTCTTGGAGATAAGTCTGCTATCAATTATTAAGTACGATGAGGTGGTGGGCAACATTGCGAGCAGATGTTTGTTGTTTACCATCAATATTTACTACAATTTGATGCTCAGTCGGGGTCTGAAAGCTATGGGTAATTTAAAGAGTTACATGCGATGTTATCACCGTAAATTATAAAATGGAATATGATAGAGCACAACGAGTAATATAAATATATAACGAGGAAATCAACACAACATAATAACTTCTGTTTCTTATTCTTTTTTTCAACTAATCTCTGTGACAAGTTAACTAATTTGAACATGATTTTCTGCAAAATGTTGATTTTAAACTGGTACATAGAGAGATACTTGTAAGCAAACAAACATTGAATCCAAAAACTTTCTATATTAATCCTAGTCTGAATTTTTAAAACAGCTCAGCAGTTCAAATTTAAATAACAGCTCGCTAGCCCGAATTTCAAAATAGGCTAACTAGTACGAATATTAAAATAGGCTTGCTAGTCTGAATTTCAAGAACAGCTCACTAGTCCGAATAGGAGAAAAATGTGCATATTACTATAACAGTTTTTCAAAATTCGGACTAGCGAGCTGTTTTCAAAATTCGGACTAGCGAGCTGTTTTCAAAATTCAGACTAGCGAGCCTATTTTAAGATTCCGACTAGTGAGCCTATTTTGAAATTTAGAGTTGCGAGCTGTTATTTAAATTCGGAATGGCGAGCCGTTTTTAAAATTCGGACTAGCAAGTTGTTTTTAAAATTTGGACTGACATCAATTTTCATATTCGGACTAGCGAACCTTAGGACTAGCGAGCTGTATATTCGGACTAGCGAGCCTTTTTCAAGGTTATATTTTCGCCATTGAATAACGTGTTATGACTAACGAGCCTTCGGATTAGCGAGCAATCGAACTAGCGAGCCTTAGGACTGGCGAGCGGACCCCTTTATTTTTAATATTTCTTGATCACATCGAGAATGTAGGTTGAGTTTAAACTTCAAAATTTAAGCTTAAAGAAACTGTCTGTATGTAATGATTAGCATGTTTATACTTTTTTAAGAGTAGTTTCTTCATTAAAAAGAATCTTTAACAAAAATGCCTAAATGTTGGCTTACAGATATACAATCCTATCTCAAGATTGTATATAGAGCATGTAAAAGTAAAGTATTTGAAATAAAGATACATCTAAATCATTATTTCATTTTCCCCTTTGGCTAAGACAACATGAACATAATTAACTATTTTTCAACTTTTAATGCCTATAGGAATGACCTATTTCAATGCTCAATTTCTAACACTTTTCATTTTCATCAGAAAATGAGTTTAGGCAAATGTTTTGACAGTGTTCCAAAACATTGAAATTATTTCTACATCTGATATGCCTTTGGAATTGTTTTAGCTCCCAAGATGCTATCTTATTACCAATATTAATGTTTCTAATTTAGAGAATATACATTCTGAATTAGCTTGATGACGACAGAACCACAGATCAATCAATTTATAGGGGGCATGCCTTAGAGATATATGTGGATTATTGTTTTTGTAACAGACATAAGTACATCTGATTTTATTTGTAATGTGTTTGAACTGATACCGACGAATCCTGAACTGTGTTAGGGTAAACATTCTGATGATAATAGTAAACACATTCGCTCTTAGGAAGTAAATAAACTTTAACCTGAGACTCAGTATAATGATTTTTCTTTGCTTGAAACATTTATTTTCTGTTTTTCAGTTTTGCAGTGATCATATCTAAACTGGGATTTAGAACATTATTCCTCTTTCCATCCCTCTTTGTTTAAATTTGGGCAATAGCTAGGAGACAAATAATAACATTTTGGTCTTGTAAAGTTGAAGCAAAAGTACCTTTTAAACATTACATGTAACATTTGGGCAAACCACAGGAGAGCTTCGAATGTATATCCATGAGAATTCCTGGAATGTACATTCATCTCGATATGTTCATGCGCCTCACACGTTGGTACGCGTAGGTGTAACGTGCAGTTACGTACACGCAGTTACATACGCAGCGCAAATCCACATCTGGTTGACAGGTCATCGTGTAGACACAATCTCAACTCCTGGAATATACATCGATGTGCATGGATGTACATTCCAAGCGCTCGTGTAGTTTGCCCCAATATGCAATGATGGGATTGTTCGGCTTTGTTTAGAACTGATTTCCTTTAAAAGGAAAAGCAATTGAAAAATGAACTGCAAAGATACTTCAAATTCAGCCAAATCTAAACCAAATATGCTCATGTTTAACTTAAGATATATGCAGAATTTGATACAATTTCCAAGGCCATTTACATCTTCTATCTTTATATGCTAGTTGCCCCACTTCTTTACATTTCTTTACAGAATTTGACTAACACTTTGTAATACCTCCATGGGAATGTTATTTATATACAATATCTTCAATCGGTTCTGACATTTACTTTAGATTACAACATTCTCAATTTCTTTAATACCTCACAGATTTCAAACAAGTGTAAATCTAGACGCTATGACCCACCGTAGGTCAATGTGCGCAGCACCACAAAACATTTCCGAGGGTCACACGATTCCATTTCGCCTAGGTAGACCAATATTCTAGTATGAATTTGATTCCAAATATCTTGGTCAAAAAAGATCGCCGGCGAAAATGACTGCGCATATAGGAAGATATCGTGTTTGAATACAAATTTCAGTCGTTGTTTTGTGAATCAGAATTCTTGTATGGTTTTAATGGTCAATTTTGTGTAAAAATTATGAAATCATGACGTAATATCCTGTTTTTATAATTATTCAAACCAATCCCATGATGCAATGAACGCTATATTCTGTTTTATGAACATGTGCAATCCTACATGAGGCCTATATATGACTTACACAACAGGCTAAAATTTGACAGATGAGAATTATGGGATCTCTGCTTTGCTTATTCCAAGCCATATACCATAATGCAGTACGACAGACAAACCGAATAAATTCAATTGACCGTACAATTACCTGACCATA
Source organism: Ophiothrix spiculata (assembly GCA_000969725.1). NCBI lineage: Eukaryota > Metazoa > Echinodermata > Ophiuroidea > Amphilepidida > Ophiotrichidae > Ophiothrix > Ophiothrix spiculata. The sequence continues at coordinate 135,867 of JXSR01S032113.1, read as the reverse complement.
TAGATATACAAACATCATACGATGTTGCATCACGGGATAGGCTTGACCATGTAGACCGTAATATGACTTTTCCTTGACACCTGTTTGTTTATTGGCAATCTTTGAGAATTATTTTAAGGTCATTAGTCCGCAGATTACTCATTGATTTTCTAACATAGCATAACATGCACAGATATTTTGAATGACTTGAGTGCATAACATCAAAAGATTTCTGGCCTGCATAAATAATAGCTTTTGCCGTTTGTCCTTGCTTTCTCTATAATTTTATAAAAGATAACTGTTCATGTGTGACCTTGGATTCCATGGGGAGGGGCGGGGGTTATGTTTACATTTTGGTAACATTAAACATTTTCATATAATACCATTGAACATACGCGCTACCGGGTTACAGAGCTATGAGCTCTGTAGCCAGGCGCATCTATGATACGCACACAGCCTAATCCACCATATCCACCTACCATGGGCCCTATGACCATTGCATATCTGGTTTTGACATGTGTAAAAGCTTATAAGAAGTACTCTTTCACAATGTAAATTGTAAGCAACCTGCACCATTCTTAGAAACCCCCTTTTGACAATATAAACAAACAGTTCAGTTCAATAATACCACTGTAGCTTCAGGGTTCAGTAGCAGCTTGCTATCTAAATCGGAGTTACCTAAATCGCAGAAGCAAAAATGTGGCCGTTCATCTCTATACAGCCGTAAATGCAGCAGAGTTTATTTTGTGCTACAGGTGAGAATACATGCCAAAGTCGTGATTTGCCAAAATGGATTTTTGGCAGATTTGCTTATACTTCAAATGTAAAATTTCAAGAAAATGATTGGAAATATGAAATATATCTGTAAGTTCTAAGAACGATCAACAGAAAATATAGGGCTAACTGATCTTTGAATGTGTTTATCTCAGTTCACATTTTACTTCCTTAAAAAACAATTGACAGAACATAATTTGACTTCCAGCATCTGGTTTAAGACTACATATAAAGAGCATTATTCAGTGGACTACATCAAAAGTAAAATCTAAAATTCAGCTCATCTGAGAATTCTCAGATTTTATGCTTTTACTCTCACCATCTTCTCAACATATCGCGATGCATCATCTGTACTTTATATATAAATCATGATGTAAAAAACTTGAAGTTAGTCTATTCATTATTGACATTGTTTCATCAGGAATCCAGTATATAATGAAGTATGATTTATTTAAATTTCAAGACATGAAAAAAATACTGAACATTGATATTTCCCCTTTGTTCCATCAATATTATCCACCTGATTAATCCTTTCTATCATTATACATCACTTACAGGCATTTTAAATATAAGCTGAACTAATGTTGCAAATATCTGCCTTCGCGAGCATTAATGATGCAGAAAATTTCTAAATTTTTAGAGTGAAGAAATCATCAAATAGAAGATGATGATATTTGATCAAGGTTAAATCAGTGGTTGATGCTGTCAGAAAAGCTTTTAACATAAAGTACATGATTACCTGTAGGCTGATAAGGTTAAATTATATCAGAAGTCAAATATTTTTATCAAGCAAAGTTAATCAGATTATGTAAATATCAAAATCTTGAGCATGTTTTCATTTAAGCTTCTAAAGCAAATTATAATGAAATAAATCACTGTAAACCCATTTAATTCATCTGCATTTCATTTTATAATTTGTAACCAGCAAGATTTTTGTGAGGAATTAGGTTTGTGAATAAAGAAAATAATAAAGTAAGTTTTTATGTGTTTTTTTATTTTGCAATATTAAATACATACCGTGTCATATTTGTTATGCTTAGAAAAGAAAGTTTGGAAATCTCAGCATCTAATCTTCTATCCAGCAACACTTATTGATTACTATTTTTTCTGAAATGACGAGTCACATATGTGACCCGTCATATTGAAAGGCACCTTAAGGGTCCCCAAATGAAAATTTATTTTTTGGTCTCATCTGAAAGATTAAAATGACATCTTGCTTTTGGTTATTTTATGTTCGATTACAAAGTTACATCCAAATTGGTAAAAAGACATCGGGCTGATTCAGAAAACTATAATTCTGAGAAAATCAAGTTTAAAGTTTCTGTACTGGTTAAACGTGAATGGAGAAGGATTTTTATCTTGGTTTTTAAAACATTTGTTTTATGTTTTGGATGTTGGAACCTGATTAATATGATAGAATAGTGCCTTTTCACCTTTGAAAACACACCATTGTGATTTGTCAACTTAACTATGAACATGGGAAACCAAAACAAAATAATGGAAATGTAACAGCAATTTTTACCATGAATGTAGTTCTGCCACCCTGTCACTCATTGCCAATATAAACCATCAATAGATTTTTGCACAAGATGTTTTTGCAATGGTGACAATACAAGCGTAATCGCTCAAATCTCCAGGATTGTACAAGGTTAATCAAGTGGGCACTGTGTGTTATTGCTGCGAGTTAAGTTAGACTTTGAGCAAGTCTTGTCCTTTGACACTGGCTTTGAATTACACAATTGAATTGCCTTCCATAATAGATTTTGTGGGATTGGTGAATATGGTGTACTTGAGTTACTGAGATTTATAAATGTCAAATTTAATGAAAGTGTTCAATGCCACTGAAATGGAAGAGTTTGACTGAAAATTTTAACTCAAATTTTACAAGATGCATTTGATCATTCAATTTTACCTTATAGCAGAACAAACAGTAACACATTTCTTTATATTAACTTCAGATATTTCGTTTAATGCAACAATTTCTATCTATTATATTATATTATAAACTTTTAAAATGCAAATAAAGATAAAATCATTTACCTTTGCATATAAATATTCAATTCCTAAATCTTCAAAGAGAGCCTAATCATTCAATCTGCTTGTAATATGGTTTGAATTTGGGAAAAATGGGAACTATTTGCTCACGGGGCATCCAGAAAACCCACTCTAAAAAGCTTAAAATTGAGCTATGATGTGTAATTAAATATGAAGATTTCATATTACATCGTTAGATTTGAATGTCTTCTTTCAGTTTCTGACATTTGATTTGTAAAATAGTCAGAAATTACTCCGCCAATCTAATATGATAGAATGATAGAAATATTGTCAGTGCGTTTTGGAACATATCCCATTTTTTTGCCAATTCATACTTGGGAAAGCAGGGCGGTAATGACATTACTACGTTCAGCGTTTCTAAAAGTGAAAACTTTCCAGGTAATACTATGCTGAAAATTTGACTATTTGTAGGATACATGTTGTACTTTCACCCCGCAATGCCCGTTTATTCATCTAAGAATTCTAAATATGAGAAAAACAGCCTCATAAAATGAAAAGTATAGGAAAGGCATTTAGTAGTGTATAACCTATAGAACTTTTAAACCACATGAACTGCATAGCCTACTAGGAATGCAGGTAAGTCTCTTATGAACTGATATAAAACCCTAAAGTGCAAAATCACACATTCACAGATAAAAATCTCTTTTTCACAAGAAGTGTCCCATATTATTAAGATGCCTTGATTTCAACCATCCATCTCAAATGGGTCTCCATGGCAAAGATGACAATCCCCTGGTTACCACGAATACACTTCATATTGTCAAATCTCGGCCGATTTTACTTCTCTCTTGCTTCGCCAGGGTGTATAATCTCTCTGTAAATCTGTTTCCTTCTTGACATTTATCAACATTGTAACACATGTTCCCCCTATTTGTGTTTTTGAATGTGATAATGTGCGACAAAATGAGGCATGGGATGAGGGGTGCTTAAATAGTTCCTGCAAATCTGGACCCGTGTGATGCATAAAAAATATGGAACATGGGATATGTTTGGGCACAAATGAAATTTAACATTGTAAATTGGTGCTAATTTAAGTGCAAAATATTTTCAAATTAATATCACAAAAGTTACAAACTGGCTTTCGTAAAAAGGTATCACATAAGAGCAGAGCCAGCAAGGACTGGAGGCAAGAGAAAAATGTCCCATCATAAAGAAAATTAGAAAGGAGATAAAAAAAAGAACAGAAAAAAAGAGTACAGAAGACAGGAAAAAACAAAGGAAGAAAAGAAAACAAAAACTTAACAAATTGGGATAGGTTTGTAACATTTTATCTGTGAGAATTTACTTAGATAAATCAATAAGTAACTGAAATTCTACTTTTTCAATATCTAAGGGGGATTTTATCATAACAAACCATCAGGCCAGGGTGTTTCCTTTGAACAAATCATTAATACATGATTAGAAAGAGCAAGTGAGAAACCTTTAAATCACATTTTGAGACAATAAACACGTTTCAAAACCTCAAGAGGTACCTTTAACCTAACTTGGACCCCAGATATAACTCCCATCTATGATATTTGGACTTTGTTTACATTTTGTAAATGTTAAGGAATAGGATTATTTGTTTCTGGGTGTTTATTTAAAAATAATTCTAACTTGAATCAAACCCGGGGGGGGGGGGCACTCACATATAATTATGAAACGAGTACCACCAATCATCTCAGAGGTAGGGGTCTTTTGGTGACAAATTGGTCAAAAAAGGGAGTCTATCAGTGACAAATGCAAAAAAAATGGTGGGTTTTGGGGCGAAATTCATAAAAAAGTGGGATCTTTCCAGGTCAAAATGACCAAAAAAATTACAAAATTTTGACAAATTTAGAAAAAGTTTTGACAAATTTTGCAAAATATTCGAAAAATTACATCAAATTAAGAAAATGGTTACTAGTTTTTTAGCAACAAAGGTTGTTTTAGTGACAAGGAATGTTAAAAAATGGGGTGTCATTGAGTGAAAGGTGGTAAAAATAGGGGATCTGTCGGTTAGGACAAGCAAAATAAAGCAGGGTGTTTTTGGTGGCACTTGGTGCGTAACTCAAAGTTGAGTGCCCCTTGCAAGAAAGTTTGTCGCACGTATTTATCTACACATTGTAATACATTCCGACATACTGGAGCTCAAAAAGTAAAACAAATAGATTTGATTCAATACACGCTCTTGATGATGATGATGGTAAAGATCTCTATGAGCATGAATACGGATATCAGAATTGGACATTTCTGGAGCAAACACCCCTCACAGTATACACAACACTGTTTGTAAATGGGTTTTTCTTGCAGGGTCAATACCCTACTTTCACAGATAGCTACAGATAACTTGTTAGTGTATATCAAAATTTCCTTCAATATTTTTGGACTTGGTTTACTCTGGAGTGAAGATACATTTTCTTGTAATTCCGATATATATGAAGGGTGTTCAATAAGTTTGGGCCCTGAGGTAGAAGGAGATGAGCTATGTCATTCTTTTTAATTATGTTATGTGGTTCAATTTAATTGATGAATATTTTCAAGTTAAAAGCTGCTTTAGTATTTATTTTACACAAACGTAAAACTTGAGGTTTCTAAAATTCAGAATTTAGCATTACAAATTGTTCAAATCTTACATTAGGTATGTTTCCACGATGAGTTCAGTTTCAAAAGGTAATCACTTTCGAAAGGAATACTAATCCCCTCAACTATAAGCGGCCGTCTCCACGACAACTTTCAACTTTGAAAGGAACTCTCTTTCGAAGTTGAATACACAGTTTATACAAGTAGTACTGTTTAAATGAGTGACGTTATTTGACCTAAAACCAAAATACTGCAAAGGTACATTGTTGTTCAGAAATATAGTAATGATGGTCACTAGGAAATTTTGTGTTATAGGGTTTTAACTTTAGCAACAATTAAGACCATGCTATATGAAATTAGAATTTAAGCAAAGTGAGCATGTGTAAAAATTATGAAAGATGCCGATAAATGTTGTGCTTAAACATATAAATGAACATATTTCTCTTTTGAAAGCAGTAACTGTTATCATTTTGAATGAAAAGTTGCAATGATCAGGGCATACCAACGTATACTATATGGCCTATATACTGATGACATGTTGTTCAATTAAATAAATATGGCGGAAACGGTCCAAAATCATCAATGAGTTCCGTTGTAATTCACTATTAAAGCGAGATAGTGCTTGCTTGTAAGTTGTATAGATTTTGGTATGGCTTTTGTTTCAAGGTCGCGCTCAACTGTAAGTTGTCAACTGCGAGTTGTTTCCACGGGATTTCACTTTCGAAGGTAGGCCGTCAACTGCGAGTCAACCATAAGATTTCTTGTAGTTGAAAACTCGCAGTTGAGGTATGTTCTTTTCGAAAGTGATTACTTACGAGTGCGTTTCCATGGTCACTCACCTGTGAGTTCACTTTCGAAAGTGAGTACCTTTCGAAAGTGAACCCGTCGTGGAAACACACCTATTATGAACAGGTCTTGATTCCCTGTAAATAGTATTAAAATGTACCTTATACATTCTTCATATATCATTGCTGATAAGAATCTGTCACATCATGATGCATGATAAATAAAAATGTATGTTATATTCAAAATCGTTGGAGATAAGCTTCACTGCAAGCACCCATGGCTATATCTGTGCCACAAAGTAAAAAATTAGTATGTACCTTTATAAAGCACAGCAGATACTTCCATTAAATGTACAATTATTTCACTTTAATCTATTCCCATGCAAAAAACTTTTTGTTTGTTTTATATTTCTTAGATTCTACCTGAAGTTATGAAAGAGAATTAAATGTCTACTTATTTTTGTAGGATTTCTCCAAGGGAAAAGGAAGTAGCTTGTAATTTATCTGCAATGCACATATTGCTTTTTTACTTTGTTAGGCAATATAAATACCAAACCCCTGCAATCTACAAGTCTATTTAATTTGGTCCATGTAGGCCTTCAACTAAAAATCCATGATAAAGAGGAAAGGAAATCGAACAATTCATGAAAAATTGTTAAAATGATTGAAGTCCTAGCTCACAGGCCCACAGGTTTGTAGTGCCTTGATGTCCAAGAACAGTATAGAATAAACGGTAGAATAAATGGAAAGAAATCGGATTGAAGCAAAACAGCAAATGTGAGTGGAGATATGGTCTAGCTGCAAACACAAGCTTAGCAGGTACAGTAGTTCATGTGTCATGATTGATGACCCTCTCCTGGGATTACCCCTGGCTTTCATTTATTGTTTTTGGACACCTAGTTTGTCATCTGTTTGTATATTCTATTTCAAATTTGCTATTTCAGGTAGATATGCGAGTTCTATTTTGAGCTTTACTTAAAAAGGCACTGAACTTTTACAAAGTTTGAAAATCACTGTGCTTTTTATAATCTTGTTGTACAGTACCATTTTTTTAAATATTATGAGAAATATAGCAAAAATTCACAAATCATGTCCCACAGTGGGTTGCATCAAGTTTATTTTCCCAAAAAGGCCCAAACCATAGTCGGCCTCCAAACAAAATTTTTCCTACCAAACATTTGGTTGTGACGTCAAAATGACGAGTGACTCCAAACAAAATAACTTCAACACCGAGTTGAGACCAAACAAAATTTCGCGCTAGATTGCACATGTTATTGAATTGCCGTATGCATTGGACCAAATGTTTGTTACCCGTTCATACTTTAAGTTCGATGGCAAATATTTGATGACGTCATGACCAAATGTTTGGTAGGAAAAATTTTGTTTGGAGGCCAACTATGGTTCGTCCTTAATGGCTGATATTGAGGTAAAAGAATATGTAAAAATGGATTGGTCTATTGCCTTCCTCCCCCTCCTTTACAAAGCTTCATCGAGATACTTTTTTTCTGCATTTGTTTTAAGACCAATCTACACCCAAGTAGAATAGCAGCTGATACAGAAGCAAGATAAGACATCCATCTGTAAATCAAGAAATGATGAGAGGAACATAGCGAAAACCAAGAAATAGTCCACTGAACTGTGATGAAATGTTGCGCTACTAGGCAGCACCGCTGGGATCAAGTATTTCCACCTCATCATCTTTGTGGTGCCAAGGTCCCTGTAGATGCGGTGTACTTAAATAACTTAATATTCTACAAACAAGCATTTACAGCGATGAAGGTATCTCATTTAAACACATTTAACCAAAAAAGTAAAGAAACCTACTTCTATAGAATCAATCAGCCAAATATAAAGCGGTCAGGTCGTCATAACAACCATGCAGGAAGAAATTTTGTAGTTGACTGGAGGACTGGAGGACTTTGCGACAGGAGATAACACATTGAGTTGATGTAGGTCAGGGCACAAGTCATAATTATTTCATGTTCAAAATAGGGCTATAGAATGAAAAAGAAACATATCCGTTTTCCCGTTGAATCGATCCTGAGCAACGTAGATACAGAATGGGTGAAATACCCAAGAGGCCATTTTGATATGATACTGCATATAAATACAGCACAGGAATGGCAAGAAGGGGAAGTTATATGGATTAATCCAGTGTAAGTAACATGTTTTGAGCTATTATATTTCTTCTCTTACAACACATCTACACAGGACAAAAAAAATGCATGAAAAGGCAACAAAAAAGAAACACTCTTGTTTTACAGGTGGATGTACCTTTGACACAAGTTTTATATTTAAAAAAAAAATGAACATTTGATAAATTTTATAAATTTTGGTGCTTGCTTTCTCATTTGTTGCCTCAAAAATGGTTGATTCTTCATTTAAAAGTCGGCAAAACAAAACAAAAACGTTCGGCATCGGTCCGAGGTGTCACCTGACGTACATATTTCCTGAAAGTATGTAACACACAAAATTTTATTTAACTCAAGCCTGCCTGATGTCTAAATACATTTGATGAATATAAAGCTTATCATAATTTTAAGGAAAAGTGTAAAATAGAACTCAATGTTTATATGATCAGACTGGTTATTGACTGTGCTTCATCAGAACATATCTCAGCCTAAAACAATCAATTTCAATTTCATAAAATGAGCTCATAAACGAGGACACGCAATTACTATAGTCTCATCATAAAGCATAGGAACATCAGCAGCAGCATCCATTAATGGTCACCTTATCCCAGGATACACAGTTATAATTTAGCACGAAGCTGATATATAATGTATAGGATTTGCTACTGACGACTGGTATAGGCATTATATCGTGTATGCGGACTTGTAGATTGATTAATATTGACGGCTGGATTTACACATTGGCAATGACTTGACTTTGCCTATTAGCATCACACACATAAAAATTTAAGAAGTGTATTATTTTTTTCAATTTAAATGAATGGTGTAGCCAGTATCATATCATTGTTAGTATATAGAACCCGGGGATATAGAGCCCATATTGGCAGGTTCTATCAAAATATACTATTTTCCTCCTAAACCTAAATATTGGTCTCCCAATTCTTTTTGATGTTGTCTTTATCTATTGTGTGGTTGTGTCAGAATACTACGTGCACATCAACACAAATGCATCTCTATCGAACAATCAAGAACAAGTGAAAATCAAGTTTAGAGAAAATTAGGGATTGGCTATGATTACTTACACGCAACCAGTAATAGTCGCCACGGCCAACCTCCTCTGCTTACTTCTTTACATGTCAACAAATGTCAATTTTTCTTCCTTGGAACTTTTTTTTTCCTTCTAATTGAATCACTGCAACCAAAATACAACAGCATCTCCATATGATGGGACTTTTTTTTAAATGTTGAATCCTGAATATCCTTCATACACAAATTCTGTAGGGCCTTATGAAAAAAACCAGTCTGGTCTTAATTTAGAGGTTTCAGAAAAGTACAAATAATTGTTACAAATAAAAGTCTGTTTGTACTTCTGGAGATTTTAGAAAAGTACAAATAATTGTTACAAATTAAAAGTCTATTTGTACTTATGAAGATTTCAGAAAAGTACAAATAATTGTTATTAAGCTTAAACCATGCCTTCCTCCACTAGTGATTCATTTAATCTGTGTCTATTATCACCTATCTAGGAATCTCTCTAAACTTGTCAGCAGTTACAATTTGTAAATGTTGAACTCCTTCCCTCTTAAATTTCCTTAAGCTTTAAGACAAGAAACTAATAATTCTGTCCAGCCCTTGGCAAGACGCTGTGTTGATGCAGTGATTTCCTCTTCAGCTTGAGACTTCTATGTCGCCTAAAGTGCAGGGAGAGGGTTACTTAGATTTTTGGTTCAGATGCATTTTGATGAGAATTTATTAGCAAGTGACTTGAATATTTATTTGTAAGCTTATTGAAAATGACAACTAATAATTCAGAATTATTAGCTTCTTTTCTTTAATATCCACTGACCATATTGTAAAATGTGTCTCATTTGCTTAATATGCCCCCTGTGCCTAAGAAATGTGAATAAAAATTGGGAGTTTTTTATCACTTTAACTTGCTGCCATTACAAAACCATCCCTTACGAAAATGTAACCATAAAAACGAGCCAATACAAGCTCGTTTTCAGCTCGTATGTGAACGTAATATGCATGACTTTGCTCATTTAACATAAACCAAGCTCGTACGAGCTTACTTACTTTATAGCGCGTAATTAAAATCAAGACCTTAAGCTCGTTTAAGATTATAATTCCAAGCAA
>JXSR01S032113.1:107669-122887 GCA_000969725.1 Ophiothrix spiculata | reverse complement strand
TCGTTTCAAATACGAGCGCGTTTCGTTTCAAATACGAGCGCGTTTCGTTTCAAATACGCGCTCGCAACGCACTCGTAACAAGCTCGTAATGAGCACGATGACGTGCTCATAACGAGCTCGTAATAATGAGCTCGTTACGAGCTCGTAACGAGCTTAATTTTTTTCGTAAGGGATATGTTCTTTTAGAAACCATTTTTAGATTGGCTAGAATCTATTCCTTTTAAACATACGGGAAAATACATCCAATCGGACTACCACTCATACACAGGAAACAGTTCAAATTAGCCATTTTAACTCACTTTACTTTCTCCATAACTTGAAAAAAGGTGATTTGTACTCACATGGGTTCGTAGGACTTCAATGTAAATCAACTGCCTTAGCTTGGGCTATTTTTGGGCTTTCAGCCTAAAACAGTTCTCATTGTATGATAAAGACACGCTAAAAGTTTTCAGTTCTATCCCATATTCCTTCAAAGTATAGAAAGACTGAACAGGACTAACAGTCCAGTTTAAAATCAATTTCAAAATTATATGTTTTTGATTTGGGAAACCTTTGTTTTCACACAAACATTTCAAAATTGACAGCTTCATGCCTAAGAGTAAATTTAAAGAGATTCTTGTTTCAATATTTTTACAAAGACGAATTTTAAGTATCTAAGCCAAAGTACCAGCATGTCATATTTAAAATATGATAATGTATCCCCTTCCCCAGTCTTATGTGCATGAATTATAGTCAAAGTGGAAATATGAAATCAATATTTCAACATCCTCCAAACTCATCGCTTTATTTTTCTTTAATTTCTTCCTTCAACTAAACACTCTGGGGCATATAACATTGTCAATAAAGAAGTGACATACGTGTGATGATTTTTATATGCGCTCTTTTTGATAAAATTATGTCAAAACAAATGAAAGGTTGATTCATAAATGTAAATGATTTAATAGTTTTTAAAGCATTCAAACAACAAACTGTATATTGTATTGAGACAGTAGAAATAATATATCCATTCCTAAAAACCAAAATAAACTGGAGCAAATTGTGATAAATACTTTCAAATGTGAAATATTGGCTATATCTAAAGACATTTAGTAATAGTTAAGTTTAGTTGCCTGTGGTGATGTTTTGACATAAAATGGTCTTGCACTTTGATAAATTTACAAATTGTTGCTTTTTATCCAAAAATATCTATCTTCAGCAAAATATAGAGGCATTCATATTGAAGGCTTTTAGGCTGAGCTTTCAATAGACTCGTGAATGCCTTCTTCAACACTATTCCACTGAGGTTAAGGGTAATATAGTAAGGTTTCTGTCGAGATTGTTTTTTTTATGTCAACATGTCGCAATAATTTTTTGTCGACGTGTCGACATAAAGTTAATATCAAAGAGTTGTTTTTTGCGGGAAAAAAAAAATTGTTTGGATAAGCTAAATGACCAGTTTTAGATGTAGACTTACCTATAATCTCGTAATATGCTTGTTCTTTCTGCGTACGATAATATGGATGATGTAAAATTGACAAGTTGTAGCTGTTTTGGTGTCAACCATCATATAACTTTAAAAGCGGTTGTAAATGATGAACAACTAATAAGTATTAAATTATTTATGCAACATTTTAAAACTCAACTGCAAATAAACAGCCATAAATTGACAATTAAACGTAAGTTTTTATGAAATTTTACTTGTCCAGTTTTGTCGACAAATGAGATTTCATGTCGACATGGCGATATATGCTTTATGTCGACATCAATGTCGACAAAAGGCATGTCGACAAAAACCTTATAATATAGTCTGACAATGTTGCACAATTCTTTAAAGTTTAAACATACTTTATACAGTTTGATACAACATGCACTTTCAAGTGCTTTTGAACTATGAAAGAAAAAAGACAAACACATACTCCCACACACATCTCGACACTACCTGAAACCATAAAATAAGAGCAACTAGTTGCTCTTTAAAACGCTGTTATCATGTCACAATACCCTCCAACAACATTGTCAAACACACTTTGGAACATGTTAACCCATCTCTTGTCATGATTTCTACACGTAAAATTGTGTCTACGGTTTGCGCTTAACAAATTTGGAGACTTCCCGCTTCATGTTTTTATTTGGCACTGATTAAGAGAGAACTGGGTTTTGGGGCCAGAATTGTGTCTGCTTGTGTTTTGCAGCATGCCGTCTACCCTCGAGGTATGAATGGGTCCATTTCAGGTGATATGTTCTAAAAGCTTCTAAACAAAATTCCAAGCAATGGAGTGCATTGAAAATGGTATTCTTGGAGCAAACAAGAATATTTTCATCATTACCGTGGATGGCAACATTCATTTTCATTTTATGAGTAGGGGCATGACTTTCAGCTTGTTATTAAACTACCTTAAATATTGTTTTTTCTCATGACCTACATATTTTTGTCATCAGCATAGAATCCTCAAAACAAAAAATTCATTAATTTGCCACGTATGATTCGTCTCAAAAGATAGTAAACTACATTTGCCACAGATCCCCTAACTTGACATCCTTCTTTTCAGACCATATATTATATTATCCCTATCTTATTGTGTTAAATTGGTAAAATACAAACTGGTTGAATTGAGATAAGCTTAACAGATGTGTTTCTAGTAACATATCGTAATATTTAACCCTTTGAGCCTGAATTTCAATATAGATGTATACAGCCCATACTGAATTAATTTACACTCAATACGAATTGGAACGCCTGAGCATTCTCTCGTAAGCTCCTTTGGAAATGCTCAGGCTTTCTCTCGGATTGAAAGGGTTAACATCATGATATGCAGCCATTAAGCTCTAAAATGTTCAACTCAGCCTTTTCAAGCTGATCACACATATCAGCGATAACGCTACAACTTCCCTCATCACTTGCGTTGCGCGCTTCATATCCTTTAAATCCAACAGCTGCCTTTTGTAGAAAGCTTGCACTTTTGAACAAATATCAGCATACCATACAAAATATATACATAGAGCAGCTATGTTAACCAATTTATCAGCCCATTTAGCACACTTTGGATGTGACAAGAACAGTGGCACCATTGCCAATATTCTTGCCTGTGTATCCGTCGTATGTTGCATGGATTCTTCTATAAGCACCACTTATTTTAATAACACCAGCACTAGCGATATTAAAGAATGATCCAATAAGGACCCAAACTTGATCAATCTTGAGCGTTTTGTTCACAGAATTCACCAGACTTGTTTACACAGACCAAAATGAGCAACAATGTCAGTTGACCAAAATGAATACCGAGCGCAAAGGGCAATAAGGGTGAATCTTCCCTAAAGGCAAAACTAAAACAAGCTTAATAAGCAGGGTAAGCATGGAACTGGAAATTAAATATGACTTGAATTCATTCTGAAATGTCAACTTCAAAATTTGCCATGATAGGGCACATATTGTCTGAAGCATACATAAATTTTAAATTAGTTTAAACAACAACTTTTATTTAAATGTTGCTGATTTTTGGAAACTAATTTAATTCTCAGTTCTCAGCCACATTTTTTGCCCCAAAAATTTCTGGAAAGCTGAACTGAAATTTGCATTCATGAAATTTTGATATTTTTGCTTTTTTGGAATTTAGAAACAAATGTCTAGGAAAGGTTCTCTCAAATTTTAGATTTTTATCTTAATTTTTCAAATGCAAAAAATAGGCCAAAAATATCCATGTTGGTAGCAGCGGTGGGATTTTTTGACCTATTTTTGGCTTTTTTTACAAGCATAATTTTGCATCTTTTGTGAACAAAATTGTACTTTTTATATGGCCACCAAAATTCAAAATTTACGCTAAACTAAAAAAATCATCCCCCTGATAAAAACAATGAAACATTCATTAGCACTAAACGCCAGTTACGCAAATTAGAACGCAACACGCAGAGGGCAATGTGAATTTTCTATTAACTCTGCATACTTTATATTCTTGCTTCTGAACGGCTAGATGACATGCGGAGTGTAAGAATAAATGACATTACACAAAACCATCTTATGTCAACAACTTGGGTCACGTAAACTTGTCACAGCTACAAAATGCAAAGATACAACTATTCTAACTGATGTAACATTTTTATGTTGCTAAGGTAGCACTGGGCCTAAAATAAGTTCCTCTATCCTATCTAATATCAACCTAATTTTCTGCCACGTGATTTTTCTCAAAATATAGTACACAATATTATATTTCTGTAGTCCCAACCCAGTTATATCCCTTACGAAAAAAATTAAGCTCGTTACGAGCTCGTAACTAGCTCATTATTACGAGCTTGTTACGAGCACGTCATCGAGCTCATTAGTTACGAGCGCGTTACTAGCTCGTTACGAGCGCGTTACTAGCTCGTTACGAGCGCGTTACTAGCTCGTTACGAGCGCGTTACTAGCTCGTTACGCGCTCGTATTTGAAACGAAACGCGCTCGTATTTGAAACGAAACGCGCTCGTATTTGATACGAAACGCGCTCGTATTTGAAACGATACGCGCTCGTATTTGAAACGATACGCGCTCGTATTTGAAACGAAACGCGTTCGTATTTGAAACGATACGCGCTCGTATTTGAAACGAAACGCGCTCGTATTTGAAACGATATGCGCTCGTATATGAAACGATACGCGCTCGTATTTGAAACGAAACGCGCTCAAATTTGAAACGAAACGCGCTCGTATTTGAAACGAAACGCGCTCGTAATTGAAACGAAACGCGCTCGTAATTGAAACGAAACGCGCTCGTACTTGAATCGAAACGCGCTCGTACTTGAAACGAAAACGCGCTCGTACTTGAATCGAAACGCGCTCGTACTTGAAACAATACGCGCTCATATTTGAAACAAAATGAGCTCGTATTTGAATCAAATTGTGCTCGTATTTGAAACAATATGAGCTTGATTTGTTCAACAAATATGAGCTTGATTTGTTCAAGCAAAGGGGAGTGTCAAGGGAATCCTGTATCAGCCCAAGTGCAATGACTACAACAGGTATCCTCTGAACTTGATGGTTCAAATTTTAGTTTGTTAAGTGATTTCAAGTTAGTATATATTTTCTCTGGTGTCAAATTTTAAAACTACATTAATTACAAACTCCTCAATTATAAAGAATTTTCAAAGTTCAAGAATTACGAGCTCGTAAATGTATAACGAAATTTTCAAAGTACAATATTTCCCAGCAATTCCATAAATTATAAGCTTGGAAATTGTTTCATATACGAGCGCATTTTATTTGAAATAAGAACGCAATATGAGCGCCTTTCGCTTCAAATACGAGCACATTTTGTTTCAAATATGCGCTCGTAACACACTCGTAATGAGCTTGTTAATGCGTGCTTGTAATAAGCTTGTTAACTTGCTCGTAACAAGCTTGTTTACAAGCTTGTAACAAGTGATTGTAACAAGCTTGTTAACGTGCTCGTAACAAGCTTGTTTACAAGCTTGTAACAAGTGATTGTAACAAGCTTGTTAACGTGCTCGTAACAAGCTTGTTTACGAGCTCGTAACAAGCTTACTAACATGCTCATAACACGTTTGTAATTATGAGCTTGTTCCAAGCTTAATTTTTTCCATAAACTTTGCTAAATTTCACAGCTTGTGATTTTATTAGCTTGTAATTGTTCTTATTTTCTAAGCGCATAATTTCTGAGCATTTCCGAATTCCTCAAATTTACGAGCTTCTAAATCTATAAACATATGAGCAAGTGCAAGCTTGTATTTGCCTATTTTTTAACAAGCTTGTAAAAAATGTGTGCTTGAGCTCGCAATTGATTACTTTTGCTCAGAATTATGATCTTAATTTTAAAGAAGAAAATTTATAAAATTTTTATTAAAAATATCCAAGTTCCTAAAATTTACGAGCTTGTAAAGTATTATATTTCCAAGCAACTCCGGGCTTATACAATTTCCAAACTCATAACATGCTAAATTTCTGAATTTGTAATTTTACAAGCTCGTAAATTTATGTAAGTATTTTCCGAGCACATAATTTCCAAGCAATTCCAAGTTCCTAAAATTTACGAGCTTGCAAATCTATGAACATAATTTTAGGTGAGCAAGTACAAGCTCGCATTTGCTCATATTTTCAACAAGCTCATAAAAATTGTGCGCACAATTGATTACTATTGCTCGGAATTATAATCTTAAACGAGCTAAAGGTCTTGATTTTAATTACGCGCTATAAAGTAAGTAAGCTCGTACGAGCTTGGTTTATGTTAAATGAGCAAAGTCATGCATATTATGTTCACATACGAGCTGAAAACGAGCTTGTATTGGCTCGTTTTTATGGTTACATTTTCGTAAGGGATAGATTCATAGATCCCCTCAAATAAAGCTCACATGAAGAATTCCAGGCCATGCAAATTGTGCAAATCTTTTATTGAGATAAATTGGTGAAAAACAAAACATAGGCCTACACACATGTTGAATATGAGATAAGCTTAATATACATGTTTCTTGTAACAGGTCTTAATGTTTATGTCTCACGATATTCATACATTAAGCTCTAAGACATTTTATCTTAAGAAGCCTTTTCAAGCTGATCACACATATCAGCGATAACACAACAACTTCCCTCATCACTTTTAACATGCTTCATATCCTTTATATTTAACAACTCAGAAAAAGCTGCCGAATGCAAAAAGCTTATGCTATTGAAGAAACAACCTATATCATACAAGACATTTACATGGCGCAGCTACATAAACCAATTTATCAGCCCATTTAGTACCCTTTGGATGTGACAAGAACCATGGCTCCATTGCCAATATTCCTGAATGAATATCCCTTATATGTTACATAGATTCTTCTATAAGCACCACTTATTTTAATAACACCAGCACTAGCGATATTAAAGAATGATCCAATAAGGACCCGAACTTGATCAATCTTGTGCGTTCTGTTTACAGAATTCACCAGGTTTGTTTACACAGACCTAAATGAGAAACAATGTAAGTTGACCAAAATGAATACTGAGCGCAAAGGGCAATAAGGGTGAATCTTCCTTAGAGGCAAATCTAAAACAGGCTTAATAAGCAGGGTAAGAATGGGACTGGAAATTAATGGAGCCTGGTCTGATTGCCTCAACATTTTTTCAAACTTTTTGAGATTTTGGTACCAAAATGTTGCTCACATTTTTCTCACAAGCCATGTGAAATTGAACGGCTGAGTTATGTTCGGTTTTGGAGATATAAGTGAAAACGTTTCTAATTATGGTAATTAATTTTACATAGTAACATGATAGGCGGCTCTGAAATACAAATTTGTCCATAAAATCAAAACGGTTTGACCTATTAAGCTGAAATTTGAAATTTAGACCGCTTGAGTGGTCATCTTTCATATGACATTGAAAATTAAAATGTGAAAAATCTGACCAAGCTCCTTTAAATATGACTTGAATTCTTTTTGAAATGTCAACAATATAATCAGCTATGATAGGGCCCATATACCAGAAAATATCAGTTTTAATGTAGTTTATAACAAGTTTTTTTAATGTTGCTATATTTTGTAAACATATAAAATTCTAAATTGTGTGTCATATGATATACACATTTTTAACTGTCACATTGTAACAATCAAACACTGTAAATATTTTTAGTATTGTAAACAATTGAATTTTAATTTTAATTATAATTTGTAAAATATCCACAATATTAAAAATGTTTATCTGAAATCAAATCAGCATAATTCTGAGATGCATGCAAGCTTTCTTTTTATCACATTTTTTCAGATTGAAAAATCTAGATCACCCCAGTTTTCAACTTTGTTTGTTTCAATTAAAAGGAAACAAAATGAAATGTAGGGCAGACTGATAATCTACAGATTTGAGTTCAATATACTATTTTTTGTTTTTCAAAACTAGAAAAAATCAAATGTAGGACTTCTAGGGTAAACAAAACTTCAGACACTGCATTAACATAGTGATAGACACGATTTCTCATATACAAGCCTGCATATAGTTGGCTTTTTAACATATTGCTTGATTTTGTATAAATATTACTTTGTCTTTCATTTCCAAATTTAAATAAGACTCTTTGGTTTCACGTATAATATAATAATAGTGTACTGGTCAAAACATGATTGGCCTTCAAACAAAATTTTTGCTACCAAACATTTGGTTGTGAGGTCAAAATGATGATAGACTCCAAATAAAATAACTTCAACACCGAGTTGAGACCAAATAAAATTTTGCGTTCAATTGAACATGTGTTGAATTGCCATATACATTGCCTCAAATGTTTGTTACCGGTTTATACTTTAAATCAGATCGCAAATATTTGATGACGTCAAGACCAAATGTTTGGTAGCGAAGATTTTGTTTGAAGGCTGACTATGTTTTGATAATTTTTTAATTTTTTCACCTAATTTTTTGCCTAATATTTTCCAAATGGCTAAGACCTTATCCAGAGCTTTAGACCCAAAACTAATCAATATTAACATTGATCAAATGAGTGTGATTAATTTGTATCATTCCAATCATTTTCAGCCATGAAATAAAATGTTAAATCATAATCAAAAATCAAAAATCATTACTGTATTAAATATATTTTGTAAAATTGTCAAAATGGTCCATTTCTTGTGACATATTACCAATTTTTATCGACTTGAGCTCAAATGCATCAAATCATCTGATTATGAATCAAAACTGCCACAAAATCATATTGATAAGGCCAAGTAAAAAATAAAACATGTTTCTCGTCCGGGTTTTTGAAAAAAGGAGGAAGAGGTACTTTTTATTTTTTATTTCAATGGCAATGCAAAATCGCCAATTAATGGCCAATTCTCACCAAGTGTATCGATACCAGACGTGTTATTGAAAGAGGAGGAGGCCTTTATTATTTTTGAGTTTTGGACATACTTGAGGGTTGATCAAAACAAAATATGCTTTAAAATGCTTATTGAACTGAAGCAAATCTATTGCACTGACTTAAACTTTTCAAACGCTTTTTACAAATAAGTTATGCATGAAATACAAAAAATAAATATCATTTTTCAAAATCCTTAAAAAACGATGCGGGAGGGGACAAGAAACATATTTATTATTTTAGTCGGCCTAAGAATGAGACAGTAAATAGAGGAATTTGAACACTTATCATGTGAGATTGTCAAGACCAGACAAAGAAAATCAGAGTAACTTACTGACAAAATTGAATCAAATAGTGTGAAAATCTGCTGTCAATCTTTGCCTCAAGGCCAGCAGCTAAACATCTTACAGCACATTGTCAAGTTATCTCATGTAATCTAATAGTCATCAATTCCAAAATAGTATCTGGACGTAAGTCATTAACTGGTCATATTTTTTGTTTCACACAAAAACATTGGTAAAACCAGGCCAATTTGTATTCAACGGATCGTAACTCTGAATATATACACTTAAAACCTACAAAGATAGATATTGCTGGAAAGCTTACTTTCCGAGGATTTCAATTTTACCTGAATAAGTCTAATTTTTAGGGATGGGTAAAAATTATACAGGGTGCAAAATAAAATAAAAGTGCATTTTGGTAAACCAACTTGGCACAATGAGATTTTGTTGGGGAAAGGTGTATCAAGATGACAAAAACATTACTTGAAGGATGTAATATTAGTCTTTCATAAAATAATTCATTTGGTGACCAATTTCATTGTGGTCAAAATATTGAGGATGGTCAAAATCTATGAAACGACTCATTATTTTTTGGGACATTTTCGGTCAAAAGATTATTCATGTATACACTACCTAAAAATTAACCACATAATTGGATTCCTCAACAAATTTCCTTTTGAAAAATGTATACCTTTTACCATTTACGTCGACTCGGTCAAAAGCTATGTCGTTTTAAAGTTTTCGAGTGTAAATGCATGTTTTGTACAGTAATGTATAGAGAAAATTACCCACAAATAAACCATTAAGAAACAACAAAATTTGGATGACATGTCAATATTCAATACATGCTTTAGCATTATACATATCTCATTAAAGTATATTCAAAAAATTATGATCCCAGCATTTTTATTTTTAATGATACATGTGTTTATAAATCATAACTTTTGTACACTTTTGCATGTAATCCTATGCGCGCTGCCTCCACCGTCGCCGCCTCCACCTGATCCATCGTGGTCCCTAATTGCTTTTTCAAGTATAACTTCATTAATTAGAATCATGAGATGTTCACTTTTTGTACATAACTAGAGTATAAATAGACCAAACTTTCCCAAATACGTGAAGAAGTTTGAGCAAAAATGCATGTTTTCTACAATTTTTTAGGGTAATATGTAACAGATTCATGATATCTGAAGGACCTATTTGTGACTGAAGGCCATCTATTGTATCAATTTTGTTAGAAATTGTGTAAGATACAACTTGATTAAATCGTACGAAAATAGTGTATATAAATTGTGTAAGGAAAACCAAATAATTTGTTCGATAGTACTATATTTTACATGTTTAATGTCATTTTTGTTTCTAAAATATTGTTTATTCAGAAATTCACTGTATGATATGTTTCTAGTCTAAGAGCCTTCCTCCCACACATCACCTCGGAAGCATCCAGCAGACCCACTGAAAAAGATACATCATTTAGGATCAAAACATGGTCGGCATCCAAATAGAATTTTCACTTTTAAACATTTTGCCGTGACGTCAAACTATTGGCGGCCATAGGTATTGCTGGTTTTAGACACCATTCTTGATTCCACACACCGTTTTGGGTTTAGACAACATTATGGGGTTTACACATCCTTTTGAGTACTTTAGACACCTTTTTTGATGTAATAGACACCCGTATCAATTTTTTAAGACAACTTTCTCTTATTGACACCTTTTTGACACATATGGCCGCCCATAGTTTGACGTCACGACAAAATGTTTGATAGCAAAAAATTTGTTTGGAGGCTGACTATGTTTTGACCCTTATTGTATCAAAAGGTATATAAATGTTAAAGGTAGGATTATTTGTCAAAATGATCCATTTCTTGTGACATATTACCAATTTTTATCGACTTGAGCTCAATGCATCAAATCCTTCTGATCATGAAATCAAAACTGACACAAAATCATATTCATAAATAATAGAGGCAGTAAGTAGAGGAATTTGAACACTTATCATGTGAGATTGGCAAGACCAGACAAAGAAAATCAGAGTAACTTACTGACAAAATTGAATCAAAAAGTGTAAAAATCTGCTGTCAATCCATGCCTCAAGGCCAGCAGCTAAACATCCTCACAGCACATTGTCAAGTTGTCTCATGCAATCTAATAGTCATCAATCCCAAAATAGTAACTATTGTATCAATTTTGTTAGAAATTGTGTAAAATACAACTTGATTAAATCATAAGAAAATAGAGTATATAAATTTTGTAAGGAAAACCAAATAAATTGCTTTCTTAAATTTGTGCTTGCTTTATCATGGGAATTGTCTTTAGTACTATATTTTACATGTTAAATGTCATTTTTTTTCAGAAATTCACAGTGTGATATGCAGTTTCTAGTCTAAGAGCCTCCTCCGACACATCACCTCGGAAGCATCCAGCTGTACAAACAAGACCCACTGAAAAAGATATATAATTTATGTATCAAAAGGTATATAGATATGCAAAGGTAGGATTATGTGAGATAGTTGCGAAATAATGTCAAAAAATAAGGGGAAAAAAAGAAAAATAAAGTATTTTGTTTGTCCATCAGATGTGCAGTGAGTTTAAAAGAGCAGTGAGGACACATGCAGCCAGGACTGGTATTTTGTTGATATCTTTAAATAAATATATATGACATATTTAGAGGATAAACTCATCAGTGTCTAGCACTGCTTTCAATGAGGGTACTCTGTCAGATGGTCAGATTTATAAGCCAGGTTTAGATGCAGGAGGAATACCTTAGCGCCTGGAGGAAAATCTGCAGAAACAAGTTTGGACAAGCAACCAATTGCACATCACAGCGCCAAGATCGGGAATCGAACCCCTGGGCTTTTTTTATTTGATGTCTCACATACTTTTGAGGAACAAAGGTACAGGCGAATGGCAAAAGGAGTTGGGCGTTAGGTCTTGAGGTAATATACAAAGGTATACCAGCTCATAATAAGCTTTGCAAACCAAATATGGTATGGCACACTGAATGAAAACTGGAGATAGCTATGTAAATTCAAGCCTGTAAATTCTGGATAAAGTTCCAAGATAAACATAATTTGTTTCCATATATGTCTCCAGATTGATGCAATCGTAAATCAAAGCCGAGGCCTAAATCATGATTAACTCGGATATATGTTATTGGAGACATACTGATCAATCTTGAATATTTATTGCTGCAGACAAAATTAGTTCACAGATAATAAAATCTATTTTTAAGTCTTACCAAAATCACTTCAAAGAAAGGCATCTGCCTACTTAACATTGAAACATATATCAAAACTCAAAAGAGTTTTAGAACATTTTTTTAAATGGTTTAAACTATTAAACATTTCAAAGTGTTTTACTTTTGCAAAACAAATATAGGTACAGAAATATGATGATTTTCCACAATTTCAACAGTGAATAACATTCAGATATCTTCGTTTTCATTGTACCTTTCAAAACATATAGGTACACCAGAACTACAAAACTGCATAATTGTCAAAATAAATTATAATCCATTTATTGAACTAAATTTGCAAAAGTTGAAAGATTGTTTTCAAAACTTATTGCAATGCAATACTTAAATTGGATTTAAAATTAAACTTTTCTTATTAACTTTCTTGACTGCAGCAACAATTGCTGTAAAATGCCAGTTCATTACAAAAACTTTTGATTGATGATTGTTTCAAAAAAGGCATTTTACTTTGAAAAATTGTTACACAGATTATTATCAATATTGAACAGAATTTCATCAAAATATGCAATTCAACATTAAATCAAAACAAAATTATGTCAGAAACAACTTGTAACAGATCAAAATAATTAAAGGTGAAATATTTGTAATAATTACTAGAGACAGAAACACCATATATGTCACAACTCTTCATTATATTAAAAGCTGTACAAGACATCACTTTGAAAGCGTAGTCACAGTTTGAAATGTGAGGATAAATAGGTTTTCACAATCCCTCTCTGTCTCTACATTCCATCAAAATTCATCTTGATCTACTAATGTCATTATTTCTTGCATTTTGACAATCTCAGATGCTTATCAACTGAGTTCAATTCAAGTTTATTGCAATGTTCAATGTGTCTTCAGATTTGGTGTAGAAAAGGGAACTTCTTGTCAGTCTATCTAAAAATTTGAATAGTGAAATAAGTGATGGATATTTATTTTGAGTTTCTGCTACGAATATAAAATGTGGTGTGTTTTTTTCAAAGTTGAACATTTTCAAGACACTGGTCACACCGTAGGTATTTATATCATGAAATATAAAAATAAATTAAGAAAAATATGGGTTGTTTTTTAAAGTTGAACATTTTTAGTAAGTATTTATATCATGATATATACAAATAACAGAATGGGATTGTTTTTTGCTCAAATTTATCCTCATAGGTGTTTATACCATGCTCAGCATTTCTGCATGGCATTAACATGTCTATATGAAATAGAAATTAAGCATGTAGGTATTATCATTCTTGAAAAACCCATATAACCCACAACTGAGTTAAAATAAAAACTAAATATATCCAAACAATTACAATCCACTAATTCCCTACCTCTATTCCACCAACATCTTGTTTGAGTCAGGATAACTAAAGATTATTGCCTTGTTCCATTTTTCGTATGGCAGGAAATATCATACCATCAAGTCTGATATTAAAGTGCTATTTTACAACTCTCTGCCATGAGCTAACTGACATGAAGGTTTAGTTGACGCTTTCATAAAGGGCAGGTAGTGTAATGTATTTGATGTCATCCGTTTTTCAATGTAGCTCAATGTTAACAATGCCATGTGTTTTGATGGCTTATGAAGGTGTGTATAAATTGATCAATATAAAGTCATTTGTAAAAGCTTGTAAATGTCTTCAAATTTGAATAAAGAAACAGATATCAGTATGTTGCTCATGGCTTACATGCAAGTGCTGTATATTTTTAGCAAACTAATAAGAACAAATTAATATGATGCATTTTACTCTACACAAATTATGTTTTGCAAGTTCCCCTAAAATGTATAGAAAATTGTTTCTCGTTTAAGAGCAAGTTTTGGCTCTGGTCCTTATTCTCTAAAATACATGACACAAAATAAAATAATTTCATACACTCTGCGATAAGTACGCATTGAAATTTTAAATCTAATCGGACAGTTGGTAACTTATACGCATTCATTAATCTTGTCTAGTTGCACGCTGTGTATCGGTAGTGCGTTATACAATTCCATGTACGGGTACGCGTAACATGCTCGCGCTTATATGGCAAATTTCATTTTAAAAGAAAGGTAAATCTACAATGCAATGATTAACATGGGACAATGGATGGTTGTATTTTCTATGATTTATTGAAATAGCAAACACATTTCAAAATAATTATGCTGTTTAATTTCTTTGCAATTTTATTCTAATCATTGTCGTGTATGAATAAGATTAATAACTGCTCATAACTTGACGCTCGTGAAATTGTACAAAAATAATGCACCTTGTGCTGAAGTCGAAGTTGTCCAACTCACTCGGCCGGACAACTCCAACTTCAGCACGCGGTGCATTATTGTCGTACAATTTCACTCGCGTCAAGTAATACGCAGTTATTAATCTATGAATAACACATGTTTAAAATGAATACACCATTTTGGATAATACAGTGGAAACTCTTTATAACGAAGTTGCTGGGGACAGACAAATTATTTCTTTATATCCAAAATTGTGTTATAACAGGGTTTTAAAAACAATAAAAAACAAAGAAAATTGGTTAAAATGGTACAGGAGAAATAATTCTTTATAACAGGGTTTTTCTTATATCAGATTTCAATAATGAGTTTCTACTGTAATGGGTATAGTTGGTAACTTATATGCTGTCGATACTTATAAGGTAACTATTTCTGCGGATATGATAGATGCATCGCCCACCCACAACCAAGATGAAATACAAGCTAAATAATACTTAAACAATTACAAACCACTATTCCCTATCTCTATCTATCAACATCCATTTGAAATCAGAATAGCTAGAGATTATTGACTCGTACCATTTTTCGTACGGCAGGAAATATCATACCATCAAGTCCGATATCAAAGTGCTCTTTTATAGCACTCTGCCATGAGCACTTTGACACCGGGGGGGGGGGGGTACTCAAGTTTGGTTTTGGTAGGGGTGTGCC
>JXSR01S032113.1:85856-106830 GCA_000969725.1 Ophiothrix spiculata | reverse complement strand
ATTTCTATTTCATCGGCATCCTATATGAGTCAAGATAACATGAGGTTATTGCCTCGTACCATTTTTCATACGGCAGGAAATATCATACCATCGAGTCCTATATTAAAGTGCTCTTTTACAGCACTCTGCCATGAGCACTTTGACATGAAGGTTTAAAATGACGCTTCATATATAAA
Organism: Ophiothrix spiculata; assembly: GCA_000969725.1. Taxonomy (NCBI): domain Eukaryota; kingdom Metazoa; phylum Echinodermata; class Ophiuroidea; order Amphilepidida; family Ophiotrichidae; genus Ophiothrix; species Ophiothrix spiculata. The sequence goes on along the minus strand of JXSR01S032113.1, from coordinate 106,654 downwards.
GGGCAGGTAGTGTGATATATTTGATGTCAGTCAGTTTTGCTGTAGTTTAACAGTAATAGTATGTTTGATGGATTGTGATAGTTTGTCGATTAATGTAAAGTTACTAATAAATGTTGATGTTAAATATAAATCGTTGTTGAACTTGGAAACTAAATTCACCAAGGAGTAGGTGTCAGGGTATTTTTGCTACATATGAAAATGAAAATTTATGTAAAATTAATACATATACAGTTTCAGATCTTCAACCAACATCTTCCACAAAATATTTTAAACAAATTGATAGCTTGGTAGAATGTGTCTAAGCTCATTTTATCATCTTCATTTTCTTGTTCAGAAGTTCCTTTGATTTTCATATTTGACAGTGTGATACATATCTCGCTACATATTTTTACAAAATCGAAGGCATAATTTGTTTATGATTATTTATTTTAGCAAGGCTTAACATAATTCATATCATATTTTTTCTGAATCAACCTTTCTGATGGCAAGAAAATTACAGAATGAAGAAGACACTTAGCGTAGTTAAATCAATTGTGAAAAGCACACACATCACCAACCCACAGTACGAACTAAATATAGCAAAATAATTACTCTCCTCTAATTCCCTATTTCTATTTCATCAGCATCCTATTGGAGTCAAGATAACAAGAGATTATTGCCTCGTACTATTTTTCATACGGCAGGAAATATCATACCATCAAGTCCGATATCAAAGTGCTCTTTTACAGCACTTTGCCCAAAGCTTATTGACTTGAAGGTTTAGGTGACGCTTTCATAAAGAGCCGGTAGTGGTATATATTTGATGTCAGCCGACTTTGCTATAGTTCAAAAATAATAGCGTGTTTGATGGCTTGTGATAGTGTGTATTGGTGAGGATAATTAAAGTCATTACAAAATGTCAATGTGTTTTAGCATGAACATAAAAAGGAAACTAAAATACACAAATATATGTGCTTGGATTGGGGGTTTATGGAATTAAATGTCTCCTTTTTATGCTGTGTATTTTCATAATTGTACTTTTGTATACATGTGATGACTCACCCCGAAAAGGGGACTTTGCGATAGAATACTTTTCGAGAAACTGATGAAAATATGCAGCAAAAATAAAGAAAATAATAAGAATTTCCAGCAGATTTTCTGTTGTAAAATGTGATCACCATGATCAATTTCAACAGGTGTCATTTTAAAGCTTAGAAAATGCTGTAACAGATAAAATGATAAAATCAAAATTGATAGTATCTTCAAAGTCCCCCCTTTCGGGGTGAGCCATCACATATTTGGTTTTAACCCTAATGCCACTTTGTATTTCCTTAAGGCATTTTTTGAAACATTTGGTTTGGTTTGTTGTAATTTATGTATATTTCATGTACAGCGCTCCAAGGTTGTTTCTAGTAGCGCCTTATAAAAGCATTTTATGTATTGATATTATGCTGCATTAGATTTAACTTCAATAAAAATATCAATATAGCTTCAGACCAATTTTCATTCTAAAAAATATCTTACATACAAAAACTGAGCATTTGGTAGAATTTGGTGATGAATTTAGAACTAAAAAATATCAATCACTTTTTCTTAATGCTAAATCATAAAGCAATTGGTGCATTCTTTAACATACCCTTTTCTATTATGTATCAACGAAGCAACAACAGAGAATTAGCGCATCACTACATATGACTGCACCGGAGTAAATGAGCCGGACCAATTGAGTTAATTTATAATGAGTATCCGTAATTAGAAATGGCATGTTCGGCCTACATTTCCAGGATATGGCCATGTTCATAATTGATGATAAGTAGAGAGCATTTGCAGGTCACTCGTTTTTGGTGTCAATTGCAAAAAATAAATGTGTAGACGATATTGTTTTGTGTACCAAGTATTTGCAGCATAATCTTGTACAGGTAATGAATGTGTAATAGTTCTAAAAACAAGTTAAATCATGAAATGTATACTGATTTTTAGAAATATAAGAGGAGACTAGCTAAAAATATAGGAAATAGCTAGATACCGCTTTGATGTAGAAAGAAAATATACACACACTAAACCTTGCAGAATCCTTTCAAATCTTAAAGTAGAAAATTGCCGAAGTCTTATCATGTTGTTCAGACCAAAATTGATGTAAAGCTCTTTATAAACACAAATTACCACATATCTAAATTTACTAGTAGTGAACAAGCCATGATGTTACTTTTGAATACTTGTCTTCTGTGCAATTTGTGATATTTTAAAATTTAAAGAGCTTGTATATAATTTTGCTCTCTTTTACTATTAACTTGTTTTATCTTGATCATTGTACCATATTTTTATCATTTAATACCACGGACATGTGGAAGAACAATTTTGTATCGAACATGTTTTCTACCGTGAAGTAAATGAAGATGTTTTTATTATTATAATTTATATAAGGCAATATGGCGTGCCATTGGCGCAGAAACCAGGAAAACAGACGCAACACGTTTCTGTAAATGTGAAAGAAAGATGGTTTATATCATCAGCAGCTCTTCATTTTGGCACAAGTGACCATTCAACTTTGTCAAAACTCATATTTTTAAGTTATTTGTATATAGTGAGAAAAGATACATTTAAGTAGCCTTGGGATGCTGCATTACATATAAAACCTAAAAACACATACATAAAGCAATTTCGTTTTTTTATACCAATATTCAAATGTCAAACTGTTAACATTCAAAATTAATCAGACAACCTACATGTTACACTGCAATAATGATGACAAAAAGCTACAAACATTGACGAATATATTCCATTGACACTGACATAATCAAACAGAAAATTATGAAATCAAACAAATTATCTGATACCTTGCATTCATTAACCTAGATAGAATTCCCTTATGAAATGACACTACATAATATGTGACCGTCCAGCCCGTATGAGCAGTAAATGCCAGAAAATACATTTCAAGGTCATAATGTGCCGAAATTGATTTTTTGACAGTTTCACAATCCTAATGCTTACTACAAAATACCAGTAAAGTTTCATTTCAAGAAAATGATAGGAAATGTGAAATAAATTTGCATTTTCTTAAGACGATCAACAGAAAATATGGGGCTTACTAATCTTGGAACGTGTTTATCTCAGTTATACGTTTTAATCCCTGACAACCTTTGAGGGACCATAACTTGACTTCTGGAAATCGTGTGAAGTTCATTAAGGTGTCATTTTAATCCTTAAAGCATGGTCTTTGCAAATAATTAAAAAAATGAAAATGACAAGAGCTGGCATTTACTGCTGTTTTGGGGTGGACGGTCACATATGATGACTCTAGGTCTAATCAAAACAAATATTGAAACTTTTTTTTGCAAATAAAAAAGTACGTGTATAAAGAAAGAAAGATATACCTCTTTTTTACATTTTTAAACAAAGTAGATTCTTTTTATTACTTTTCACGGAATTTCTATTTGTAGCTAGTACCTGTAAAAGGAACACAATATATTAATAATAACATCTAAATCATGTACCAAATTATGCCAGTGCAAATGAAGGCTGAGGATGAAAAGTGGATCATGAATTACCCCTATTATTGGAATCATTAAGTTTCCTACAAATCAAACCTGCAGGGTGCGTATGATGAGGGTGTTTGCGACTACGAATCGTTAACGAAATTGTACTGCGTGTATCTTGATTGGTTGTTTGACGCGGCGATTGCGTGAAAAGAAAAGTATTGAGTACTACGCAAGGTGATACGCTTATTTACTCTACGCGTTTGTTGCGATCAAAATTTTATGATTTGTAGGAAATTTAATGACTTCAATAATAAATGATATGATGTAATGAGATTGGTGAGATGATGCTCAATCAAAACCTGATGGAATCGTTTAATTGGAAATCCTGATGTGCCTATCTCACGTGTTTTACCAAATATTTCCTTGCCTGTGAGTATGAGTATTTGAATTTTAGTAGGTGATTTAGACATGTACATTATACCAAACCCAACATGATCTACTATAAAAAAGATTAAATTTGATCTGAAGAATTTGATATGCCATACATATCCATTGACACAATAATGAAAAGGGTAGGAGGAATAATTAAGAATTTAAAGATAGACAACACTTCATGATTGAATTGCTTAATTGAAACATGTGATGTGCTTATATTAAGCACAGGAGTTTAGTGCAGTCATTTCAAAGCATCAACATTAACAATTTTTAGCCTCCATCACGCTTTTTCAGATCCATCACAAATGTTTGCAATTTTCCCCAAAACACTCTTTTTCAATGTAAATTCATTAATAAACAAACTGGAACTCTTTACAAATTCATTTTTTTGTGAGCGTTAACTTAAACATATGACTCAAAAACTCAAAACCTGTGTTGTGTCATTGTTTTATGTATAAAACAAAATAGGATGTTTTTCACTAAAATTTATTTTGTTTTTGGTTGTATAACAGTGATAACTGGAGAAGTGTGCATTTTTGACCATTTTTTGTGCTTAACTTAATATGTCAAATATTTGAATTGTTCTTTTAACGACTCTACAATTTTAGTTGTTTTTGTTTTAACAGATCACAATTTATGATAAATTTGACCTGAAGTGTGATGGAGAAGTCCGAATAGTAACTCAGTGACATAATGATCAAGATGTTGGGAAGACGACGATCAATTATTATCCTCCCTCAAAACTTGTCATGGTAGAAAGGTTTCATTGAAAAAATCTCACCTGTTTACAACACACCAGGCTATAATTGAATATAGGAAAACCATACTCTGTATTCACTACTTGCACGGTCCGCCATTTGCGGGGAGAGCCTCAATTTGACAGTCAATCAAACTAGTATGTTACGTAACGATGTATTCACTTCATGCAAGGTCAATGGTTTGTGAAAAGAGGGAATCAAACTGTTAATCGTCATATTATGTAAGTTCCCATTCATCTCACAAGCCAGGTCGAGGCTCTCCCCAAAATGGTGAAATTAATTTAATAGTTTCATTTTATATGAGGTTCACAATGTTGGGTATATTTCCATTCTATTTGCACCACTCATCTACATCTAAAGAGTGATATTTAAATTGTGTGTGATTTTCAATTTTGCCTAAACATAATGTTTTTCAAAATAGGTTGAATTTGACCTTTAAAAATTGGATGAGACATCTATAAAAATTGAAATGATGTTGGAAGAAATATAAATGTACATATGTGTGGTGCTCTGGCATAATGAGCGGAAAGTCGCGATTTCCAAAATTGAGTTTATGGCATATTTTAATTCTCTATAATCTCAGCTTTCGAATGATATATAATATGTCATACTTTCTTTCTACAATTTCCATTTAGAGATAGAAACACAAGGCAGTCCACTCAAAATGTGGCAGTAAAAAAATGTCGCAAATCGATTTTAAAAGTTACTGTTTACTATAGTGTATAATAGCAAAACGCGATTAATTACCCGTGAATTAATACACTTCCCGGCGTAATTGACCTTCAAAACGCGAAATATAGGTTAACACTAATGTATTTATTTGTTTTATGTCAAAAAACGAATTTTGATCTTTTCATCATATTTTTACTTTAGCAGCCATTTATTCAAAATCTTCAATCGCGACTTTCCGCTCATTATGCCAGAGCACCACACATATAGATTACATGTTATGATGGAATCTTTTAATTGAAAAATGTGATATGGTTTATTTGCCTACACTAGAATATGTAACTATTCATGTTTTGTAACTCTGCATCTTTGACTATGTAGAATTTTTATCAGACCCAATGTTTCACAAGTTATGTTGAAATATACCTTTATATTCTCTTCTCTTAATGGCATGATTATCAAGAGCTTGGGAAGGTGGTGTTCAATCAATTTTAAAACTTGTGATGGTGGAATTGGTCGATTGAAAAACATTGTGTAATTATCTCACCTTACTTTGTATTGTGGATTTGAATACACTACTTCCACATGTCCCATAATGCATCTTAGAGAGGGGAGCGTGGCCGAGCGGTTAGAGCACGGGTCTCGTAATACAGAGGTTGTGGGTTCGAGCCCAGGGCCAGGCGGTTTTCGTCTCCTTGTTTCCTTGAGCAAGAAACTTAACTCTACTTGTTTCGTGGTCGGACAGTCACGTAAAGCCGTGGGTCCCCTGTACGAATAGACTCCTTCATGGGGTATGCATGTTATCATGCAAGTACTTGTATCATTGATTGACTGATTGATTGATTATCTTGAAATTGCCATGAATATTGACATTTCTGCGCAATCAACAATTAACTCATGCACATAATGTTAATGTGCACATAATGTTAATGTGGTTAATTGTCCAAATGTACCCAGATTTATGCTACTTGGGAAAGTAATCTATTGTATAACTCTGCTTAATCTTAACAACATTTTCAAATAGTATACAAATTCAAACTGCTCAGGATATTGTTATTTCGAGATAATATATCTTAAAATCAAACATTAGAAAGTTTAAATTATCATATTACAACCACAAAGTAGCAGTTTCAGCTAATGTATACTGTAGTTCACATTCCCTTATTAATTCTCATGATGAATATCATTATGCTTAATTTCTTTAGGTCCTAGCAAAATCCCAAATGTGCTTGCATTTTTAAGAAAAGTGAGAAAATGTGTCATTTTCTAATTACAACACAGTGGCCTATGGAGATTTTTAAATGCTGAAAAAGTTTGTAACTTGGAAAAAAAAATGGTCGGAATCAAGTGAAATTTTCAGAATAGCTTGATGTTGCGCTCTTTTTTAATAGAGCTAGAAAAGAGTTGAGGTTTTTGTCACATCAGAATCACAAATTACACCATTAAGGGTACCAGAGGCTTCCATCAATCTTTAGGTCCTAGCAAAATCCCAAAATCTTGATGTCAGTGAATCTTCCATCCAAATTTGAGGTCAAATTAAACATGATACGTAAAAACATCCAATTGAATATTTTCTGATGTTCTGAGATGAGAATACCAGCAATTCAAGTATTGCTAGAGATGAAATTAGGAGGCTGTAAATTTTCAAAATTACAGAAATTCATTTCAAACAAAATTAGGAGCTGTAAATTTTCAAAATTACAGAAATTCATTTCAAACAAGGTATTTCTATACATATACGTATTTTGGCTTCTAAGCCACTTCCTCAATTTAAAACTGAGTTTGTAATCGCTCACAATTAATTCACATCCACTTCAATGCGACTATTGCAAATACAGAAGATAAAGCACATCATGTTTTTCAATTAAACAATTCCATCCAGGGCTGTACTGCATGATACCTCGGAAACTCCTTAACCCTGGGGATGGGGCTACTTAGTTTTCAAGTGGGTATACAGACGCACGACCAAAATCAGATCCATTTTTGACTGCCCATCCAGATTAAAAGAGGGTAATCTAAAATGTGAAGAAATGATTTAAATATCAAAAATGGCAATTTTTAAAAATTAATAACTTCCATTTCATTTACCAGTCCATTCCAAAATGTATTTTTAAATTAGAACTTAAGTAAAATTGAATTAATTTGTATAAATAACTGCTGTCCAAGCAAAACGGGTATGTGCATGGGTATCATTTTAGGTTAAAGGTTAAACTTACCGAGTGGCAGTCAAAATCAATTTTTGGTGTTTGAGTGTATTCTTGTTTTGCTTTTATTTTTGTTTGTTTTTTGTTTTTTTGGATTAAGTGCATTGCACATGTACTATAAGTTTCTCTTGTTACAGTATATATTACTATATTTACTTCATAAAATGTATCTAATTTAGCCCCGGGCTGCTTCATGCAATTTTGATGAACAAACCTTGAATAAATAAATATAAATAAACAATAATCTCTGGTCGTGCATCTAGGTAGTCTAAATCTCTGGCCACAGATTTGTACCCAAACAAAAATATGGGTACCTCCCCTCCTCCTGATTCTTTCTCATCACGTTATTGGTGATGCAAGTCATCCATCAGACTTTCAAGGTTGAAGTCATCTGACAGACTTTCAAGGCTGATGTCAGACATTTTGTGTGAAAATGATTCTGATACAATACAAAATTAACGTTATTTGTTACTTGATATAATTCTAGCCTTGTTCCCACGATCATTGTTTAGTCGTTGTTTCACTCTTTGTCAGCTCTTTGTTTGTGTCTTCTTTGTTAACTCGTTGTTTTAGTGTCGGTGGGAACGCTGTTTCACGGTGTCGTTGTTTCGCTAACAACGAGAAAACAACGAGTTCATAACCATAAGAAATCTTATGGTTTGTGGGCTAACAACGACGATTCATCGTTGTTAGCTGCGGTGGGAACCGGATAACAACGACATTCGTTGTTTCAGACGACTTTCAAGTCTAAAGCTACATTTAAATTACAATCTGGCTAATATTGATGATTAAATGAAGCAAACGAACTGCGTAGAATTAGGTTTCTTCAACAACAAATGATACAGGGAGCAATATGATACAAGATTTTATATTATATGAATTACACAATAAGCCTACATAAGCTGCAGGTTGATGTTAGACACAGAAACTCTGCATATAGGCCCAAGATGCCATAAGTTCATCACAGAAATATTTGTGTATAGAATCAAATATAAAAGCTCAACATATTAAAGTTAAACAAAATCGTCAGTGTAGGCTAACAAGTCAGCAATGAATATCCTCTTCCCTTTCAGAACAACGAAAATCTCAGACCACGAACAGGTAAACAACAAGCTAACAACAATCGTGGGGAAGCGCCATGTCGTTGTTTAGGGGAATATAATGCGATTTACGATGATCTCGTTGTCTCACTAACAAGGACGAAACAACGAAGAATTGCACCGTGAGAACACAACTTCTATCTAAACTTCTATAAAAATTTGTTAAAAATGTGTTAAATAAGATTACGTAGCTATTATACCTGTTTGTCGACATGGCTCACATACTGATTAGGCGATAAAAAAACCTTTCAAGTAGGGTCAGTCAGTCAGTTAGGCTAATGGGATACAAAATTTTATTTTGACTAAAATAATCTCAAAACCTAAAAAAAGTTGGAAGAAAAAATGAAAATTTTACAAAGAAATTTTCTAAAAAAGTTTAACCAAAATTTGTTAAGTTTTGGCCAAAAAATTGTAAATTTTACATGATTTTTGACAAAACTAAAAAAAAATCTGCCAAAACGCAAATTTAGGGTCGGTGGGTTTCCTGTCACCTGATGTTAGGTAAATCTTCTAAATATATCTACAGGGTTCATAAACATATACTGATTAAATAAGGACAACATTTCAAAATACTGTTTTTGCAAACAAAATGTCCTGCCTTGAAGCATCATGCTTATCTAGAGTGATAACTTGTGACTTTTCTAAATAGAACCTACAATAAAACATCCAAAGGCAATCAAACTCATGATATAGTAATTTATTGAAAGCGACCAACTTTTCCTGGATCATACATTGTAATACTTCAAATTTGATCAAAATGTTGTTTACAATCAGATTTGATAAGCAGCCTGACTCCAAATCATGATGATACATGATCAAAACGGGCTCAATGGGACCTGTGGCATCCATTTTATGATCTCCTTGTAGGAATGAACAGCAGTGTATTCATGTTATGTGCAGTATTCAATTTCCTTTCTGAATGAATTGACTTTTTGTCTCCACTGTTTTAAAGAGACCATGTCAAGATGTTTAGAATTATTGTAAAATGTACTATTTTGTCAATTTTGCTTGACTATGACCAGAATAATCTAGCCAAATACTTTGCTAACCTGGGTGGTAGTGTGATCCAATCTAGTAACATTATTTCTAGTTTTAAGCAAACAACTCGGCATTCATTATCAGGTAACAATGACTATACTCCCTCAGAAAGGTACCTCAGCCCAAACCAAACACCTCCGATTTTAAACAGTGACAAAAAAAAATGATGGTGCGCAGTTATTATTGTATAAACAGAAGACAAATTTAAAATGGACAGAATTCAAAATTATGAGAAGTATAAGTAATAATCTACAATAGCTGAGTAAACTTCAGATGTAGTAAATATCTTCATCATGATTATTCTGCATTGAATTTAGACACGTTTTTATGATCATGTCATCGAAAGCAGTATGCTATCATTTTTACATCACTATGTTATCTTTTTAAAACATCACTATGTTATCATTTTTACATCACTGACAAGTTGCTCAAAACTTATATTTTTAGGAGTTATTTTGCATGACTATAACTGGATGGGAAATAAATTTAATAGTTACGAAACCTTTTATGGACAATTCTGATTTTTTAAAACTTTGTTCTCATAGTTCCCAACTTCAGGGCAGCAAATTGTGCGGGATCGGGGAGCAATATTTCTACAATTTCTTGACACATTACCTTAAAGGTGCAATTCATTATTCTGATATGATTAAAAACCTCACATTGTTTTAGCTAAATAAGAAGAAAAGTACAAGATAAATGTATGCTGAAAATTTGACTTGATTCAGACAATTCATTTTCAAGTTGCAAGCTTTTAAGCATTTCAAATATCCCCATAGACTACTGTGCTATAATTACTGTTGAGACCCAACAATAATCAGAAAATGACACTCTTTCTCACTTTTCTCAAAAATGCAAGCTCATTTGCAAGAATGGTTTGGCCTTTGTAATATATACCAGTCAAGGATTCTTATTAGCAAAATAACTCGATTTTGAGGATGAAAAGTGGATCATGAATTACCCCTTTAAGAACATTCTGAATCATGATTATCATTAGTAGTGATATAAAGATAAGCATAGATATAAGCTTCATCTCTCCCAGGCCTAAGGTCTGGGCACATACTGAGTTGCAGGAAATGATGCTTCAATTTGAAACAAAATATATTCTGCTGTCAGTTCCAATCAGCAACCTAACTCTGCCAATATCTGAGCCTAATAAGAGCAAGGGCGGTTGAGAGGATATATGTATTAAAGCTTATATAGCATCCTTAGTTATTTACTTGTGAAAATGATCACGAGTCAATCTATGTTACGATAGTAATTCATTTCCTTATTGTGAAGCTAATGTCTCGGTATTAAGCTTACAATCTTGCTGCTTTGAGTTAAATGGATGGGAAGACTTTATTATATTTTTGAATTTTCAATTATCTTACAACATTAGTCCCATTGGTGATGTCATTATAGGAAGATAACATGTATCTATTGTAAATAGAATATCATAAATCCAAAACACATTAACAAATTGTAATCTTTTAATGATCTTTGATGATTTGTGATTTTTTTCTTGTTCTGAAATATAAAAGCACAGGACACTGATATGAATATTTTATGAACAAAAAGAGATATTTGTGTCACTGTGGAAAAGAGAAAACAAATGAAATAGGTCTTCAAGTATAAATTTCCACATTGTAAGCACCTGAGAAAAATCAAATATCAATGAATTATTCACACTAGCACCCATTGATTCTGTGGTATGGCTAAGGTTGATAAAAAAGGAAAACAGTATGCTCTCATTGGTGCAAAATTTGGAAAATTTTGACAAGAAAACCCATCAAAATACCACATTTTGCGAAGAAAAAGGACAAATTGAAATACTAGAGAACCTGATTTTGCTACCCGACTTTGTGGTATGTCTCCATAACCCCTTTTGTTCTAAGTCGCCCCCCCCCCCCCCCCCCCGTTTATATAAATTGAAATATCAATCAGCTATATTGCCATCCAATGACTAATTAGGATCTCAAAATATTAGCGTGTTATATCCGATTGCCTCCCTCCCGTAGGAAGTCATCTCCCAAACTTTGTATTTTTCTTAGTAGGATTTCATTTTGGTATTGCTAAACTTGCTAGTGAAATCCATATAAGATCAAAAAAGGTAATATTTCAGCACCAGTTAGAAATAGGGAACTATTAAAAGATACTGGAAATACAGCACCAACATTTTACTTAGCTGTGTCAGTTTTATTTCACTCAGGAAAAAGAAGACAAACTAATCATGGCAAATCAGACCTTTTTTGACAATAAAAACCCTATATAAGTTTTTCTTATATGGGCGTAATTTGTTTCCCATAAGAGGGCTCTTTTTAACCCTCTGAATGAGTAAATTGCTAACAACCTCAAAGTACCACGTGTATCAAAAAAATTGTGCACGGATTAAAACTGATTTTGACCTTGATAAAAGCACCAAATCATAATTTTCTTGTTATTGTAGTAAAGCAGAATAAATAAGCTTTCAAATGCAGAAAAATTTATAGAAATCGGATGAAAAATAAAAAAGATCTGACCAATTTTGTGAGTACTTTTAGCTTTTATCATAATGCCATAACCCGTAATTGTGATATGTAATATCTTGCTTAACTGTCTAAATCCCATTGGAATGGACAAAAAAGAGACGTACTTACAAAATTGGTCATATCTTTTTTATTTTTCATCCGATTTCCATGATTTTTTCTGCATTTGAAAGCTTATTATATTTGTTTTACTACAATATACTTATAGTTATTCAAATTCCAATACAAATAGGTACTTCAGATTTCCTATGCTTGAAATTGATACTTTTTTAAGCCACCCAACTGAGTCCTGAGAAAAATAAACAGCGCTGAGATGGTAAGAAAGAAATATCAATTTGTCAAGAAAAACAGACCAAACTGACGATAACCTTTTTATAAATGTTTCTAGACCAAATCCGTGATAGCTATTTACACAATGTACTTGAATTTCCTGCACTTAGATATGCAACCTTTACTAAACCACTCAACAAATATCACAACGTGAGCTGGGTACAAAATACGTCAGCAGCAGCTACAAATTGACTTGATTAACGAAGCAGGCGCTAATTACGCCAATTGATCAATTTTTTCCTTTGGTACTCCATCCAATGACCATTACCTTATGTGTTTAATGTCGCATCATCATCCTGATATTAAAAACAAAGTGCTTGTTGTTGATCAATATTCTCAGCGGGGAGTTCAAATGGAGGACAGGCACTTAGTGGAGTTATCACAACAAACAAATAAACTGTGGCAAGCAAATAGCCATCATGAGATAGTCTTGGAGATAAGTCTGCTATCAATTATTGAGTACGATGATGAGCTGGTGGGCAGCATCGTGAGCAGATGTTTGTTGTTTACCAACAATATTTACTAAAACTTGATGCTCAGTCGGGATCTGAAAGCTATGGGTAATTTAAAGAGTAACATGTGATGTTAAACTGGGATATGATTGAGCAAAGTGACTCAGAAGTAATATTGAAATGAGGAAATCAACACAACATAATGACCTTTGTTTCTTATTCTTTTTTTGAACTAATCTCTGTGACAAGTTTATTAATTTTAACATGATTTTCTGCAAATGTTGATTTTACACTGGTACATAGAGAGGTGCTTAAACAAAAAGCAAACAAACATTGAATCAAAAAACTTTCCATTTTAATCTTTATTCTTAATATTTCTTGATGACATCCAGAATGCAGGTTGAGTTTAAAATTCAAACGATAAGCTTAAAAAAAACTATTAGCATGTTTACTATTTTAAGAGTAGTTTCTTCTCTTTAACGAAATCTTCAAAAAAAAGTGCCTAAATGTTGGCTTACAGATATACAATTCTATCTCAAGATTGTATATAGAGCATGTAAAAGAAAAATATTTGAAATAAAGATAAATCTAAATCATTACTCCTTTTCCCCTTTGGCTAAGACAATATGAACATAATCAACTATTTTTCAACTTTTAATGCCTATAGTAATGACCTATTTCAATGCTCAATTTCTAACACTTTTCATTTTCACCAGAAGATTATTTTAGGCAAATGTTTTGACAGCGTTAAGAAACATTGAAATTATTTCTACATCTGATATGCCTTTGGAATTGTTTTAGCTCCCTAGATGATATCTTATTACCAATATTATGTTTCTAATTTAGAGAATATACATTCTGAATTAGCTTGATGACGTCAAAACCGCAATACAGAATCAATCAATTTATACGGGGCATGCCTTAGAGATATATGTGGGTTATTGTTTTTGTAACAGATATAAGTACATCTGATTTTATTTGTAATGTGTTTGAACTGATACCGACGAATCCTGAACTGTGTTAGGGTAAACATTCAGATGATAATAGTAAACATATTTGGCTCTAGGAAGTAGATAGACTTTTGGTAACCTGAAACTCAGTATAATGTTTTTTCTTTGCTTGAAACATGTATTTACAGTTTTACTGTGATCATATCTAAACAGGCATAATAGAAAATTATTCCTATTTTCATGATAATAACCTTTTAGTCTTGTAAACTTGAAGCAAAAGTACCTTCCAAACATTACATGTAAAATTGGGGCAAACCACATGAGAGCTTCGAATGTACATCAATGAGGATTCCTGGAATGTACATTCATCTCGATATGTTCATGCGCCTCAGACTCTACGTGTGTGTGCGTGTTAACATGCGAATTGGTGGTACCCGTAGGTGTAACGCGCAGTTGCATACACGCAGTTGCATACGCAGCGTGAATCCCCATCTGGTTGACGGGTCATCGTGTAGACACAATCTCAACTCCTGGAATATACATCCATGTGCATGGATGTATATTCCAAGCTCTCGTGTAGTTTGCCCCAATGATGGGATTGTTCGGCTTTGTTTAGAACTGATTTCCTTTAAAAGGAAAAGCAATTGAAAAATGAACTGCAAAAATACTTCAAATTCAGCCAAATCTAAACCAAATACGCTCCTGTTTTAACTTAAGATTTACAATTTCCAAGGCCATTTACATCTTCTATTGCAATTGCATGAACGTACTTATGAAACAAACCCTTGAAATTCAAACATGTAGGCTTAGTTAGTTTCATATGCTAGTTGTACCACTTCTTGAAAGATTAGACTTTAATAGATGTATTTCATTCTTAAATAAGCATAATATTCTGTTTAAAAATCAATTTGGTTTCCGTCCAAATCATTCAACTGACATGGCAATAATTAAACTAGTTGATAAAATTGTTAAAGCCGCAAATGCCAATCAAACTACTGCTGGAGTGTTCTTAGACCTATCCAAAGCATTTGACACAATAAGACACGACATTCTCTTGAGTAAGATGGAGCATTATGGAATAAGAGGTCTTTCTTTGGATTGGTTTAAAAATTATCTTACTAATAGGAATCAGTTTGTTGAATATAATGGTCATATTTCAAATATTAAATCAATAAATACAGGAATGCCACAGGGATCCATTTTAGGACCTTTAGGTTTTATAATTTATGTAAATGATATTCCGAATTCAGTCCCTGATTTATCATTCATATTATTTGCAGATGACCAGGTGTCTTTACTTCACATCAAAACATAGATACTTTGAATAATATTATTAATAATGGCACTTCTAAATTAAGTACATGGTTCATGGCAAATAAACTTTCAATAAATGCTACTAAAACTAATTTCATGCTTTTTGGAACTCGCAATAAAACAAGTAATGTTAGTGAAACATTTGAATTATCACTAAATGGTAAAGTCATTGATCGTGTTGATGCATTCAAATTTCTTGGAGTAACTGTTGATCAAAATCTTACTTGGAATCATCATATAAATAATCTTGTCAAAAAGTGTTCTAGCAGCATTGGAATTCTATATAAAATCAGAAAATACCTTCCTGAATCAGCTTTAATAACCCTTTATAATACTCTTTCTTGTCACATCTCACATGACCTATGGTATAACAGCTTGGAGCAATGCTAACATTACAGATAAAAATAAACTTCATATTATTCAAAAGCGTGGTTTAAGAGCAGTAAATAACAGTGAATTTAGATGCCCTTCAAACCCACTCTTTATTAAATTTAAGCAACTTAAGGTGTTTGACTTATGCAACTTCCATATTGGCTCATTTATGTATAAATACTGTAATAACTTGCTTCCATGCACATTTGATAATATTTTCACTGCTAATGGTGAAAATCACAATTATAATACCAGACATGCATCTAACTTCCAATTTCCTAACAACAAACTTAATTTTGGAAACAAATCAATTTGTTATCAAGGCGTTAAGACCTGGAATGATATTCCAACTCATATTAAAAATGCCATTAGTCTCAGTTCTTTCAAATGTTCTTTTAAAGATGAAACAATTAAGAAATACACACAGATTTGATATTTTCTTATTTTCATCGTAACTAAATTTTATTCTGTCCTTTCTTTCTACTTTGTGGCCATCGCACTGTGGATTGACAGGACAGTATTTATTTATATTTTCATGCAGCACACATTTTGCATATTCTATTTGTGTTTTTTAGATCAATTTCCTATGTTTCTACTCTGTGGCCATCGCATTGTGGATAGAGAGGATGGTGTGCATTCATCATATTTGATTATTTATGTGTAATAAATTTAAAAATACTTGGAGTCTGGGACTCGACAGGCTCTATGCTTATTTCCCAGTCCTCTTCCACAATGTTATTTTTTCAGTTAACAATGTTATGTATTTTTTTTGATATATTGTTACTGTAATTTTGCATATGTGGAAGATATAAATTATGAACCTTTACATTTCTTTACAGAATTTGACTAACACTTTGTAATACCTCCATGGGAATATTATTTACATACAATATCTTTAATCGGCTCTGACATTTACTTTAGATTACAACATTCTCAATTTCTTTAATACCACACAGATTTCAAACAAGTGTAAATTATAGTTTTGACATTTATAAGAGCTCATAAGAAGTACTCTTAACAAGGAAAATTGTAAGCAGCCTGCACCATTCTTAGAAACCCCTTTTGACAATATAAACAAACAGTTCAGTTCAATAATACCTCTGTAGCTTCAGGGTTCAGTGCCAGATTGCTATCCAAATCGCAGAAACAAAATATTGAAAATTTAACACCAGGTTTAGAAAACTAAAAAAAATTGAAGATACTTTAACTGCACAGGGCCAAATATAACAGATTCTTTTTATCTATGTCATGGGAAACTATAGAGTTAATGTACAGGAAAACTATAGAGTTAATGTACAGGAACACATATTCTAGTACAAAAATATTGGCTGCTCATGAGGGCAATAGTTTTTCCAGAAGTGATCTTAACCCTTTCGATCCGATAGAACGCCTGAGCATTTCCAAAGGAGCTTACGAGAGAACGCTCAGGCGTTCCAATTCGTATTGAGTATAAACTAATTCAGTATGGGCTATATACACCTATAATGCAATTCAGGATCGAAAGGGTTAAGACTAAATACTATTTTCAGAGACCGCAGGTAGAGGAAAATAGTATGATAATTATGATAGTCGCAAGATCACTGAAGGGAAATAGTTTTTACTATTGCCAGAATGAAAAAGCAGTCAATATTTGTTTTATATACTGATTTTGTTTCGAGAGGAAAAGAGTAAAGACTATTGATGGGCTTAAATCATGCCGATCGGTATATATATGTTTAGCACTGAATTCCTTAATTCACTTTTTGTAATACTTCACTGCTCCAGCCTCAGTTAGATAACACAAAAAATGTAGTAAATGCTTGAGAGTAATAGCTCACGATAATTATGTTGTAAATTGTCAGCCCTTCATTTTAAGATGTCATCCTCTATCTTCAAACAAACAAATAAATCTTCAAATATGACTGTTTTTCCTAAAAAGATATTTGTTAAATCATTTTTTTCCAACATCTGGTTTAACACTACACATAAAGAGCATTATTTAGTGGACTACATCAGAAGTAAAATCTAAAATTTAGCTCATCTGAGCATTGTAAGTAAAATGTATGCTTTTACTATCACCATCTTTGTGATCTTCTCAACATATCGCTATGCATCGTCTGTACTTTATATATAAATCATGAACTTAAGCTAGTCTATTCATTATTGACATTGTTTCATCAGGAATCCAGTGCATAATAAAATATGATTTCTATAAATTTCAAGATATGAAAATACTGAACATTGATAATTCACCTTTCCTCCATCAATATTATCCACCTGATAAATCCTTTCTATTGCTTACAGGCATTTTAAATATATAAGCTTAACTAATGTTGCAAATATATGCCTTTGTGAGCATTAATGATGCAGAAAATTTCTAAATTTTTAAAGTGAAGAAATCATCAAATTGAAGATGATGATATTTGATCAAGGTAAAAACAGTGGTTGATGCTGTCAGAAAAGCTTTTAACATAAAGTACATGATTACCTGTAGGCTGATAAGGTTAAATTATATCAGAAGTCAAATATTTTTATCAAGCAAAGTTAATCAGATTACGTAGATATAAACATCTTGAAACATTTTCATTCAAACTTCTAAAGCAAATTAAAATGAAATAAATCACTATAAACCCATTTAATTCATCTGCATTTCATTTTATTATTTGTAACCAGCAAGACTTTTGTGAGGAATTAGATTAGCGATTTATAGCTAATGATAAAGTTTCATGTGGTATCTAATTTTACTTTTTTTTGGTCTGTTTTAGCCAGGGTTTTAGCACTTACAAAAGAAAGTTTGGACAGGGAACCTTTAATCCAGCAACACTTATTATTGGTTTTATTGCTACTTTTTGAATATTGTTGTTTTGCCATTTTCAAATATTTCAGGGCTTTGCACGTATCAGTTCCCGACACGCGATGAACAGTGCGCCATCTTATGCAAACTGCGTATAAGCACTTACGTGAAAGCTATGCCATGCATAAAGCGCTAATTTGAATATCAACTGTAGGTTCATCAGAAATCAACAACGGAACACTCCTGTATAAAGAAATATGGTGAGTTGTTGAAATGACAGGGGTTTATATCAAACACTTTCTACTTCAATAGCTCAATTAAACAATTAATTAGCAATGCCGATGACAGAAGTTACCGCTTATTGATCAATTAAAAGCACATTAAAGCACAAAATAATGCAAAATCAATCAAATCAGATTCATTTAAATTGATTATCAGCACCTGGGCCACTCGACATCAGGTTTCTGAAAATGGGTGAAAAAGATGGTTTTTTCTAGATTTATCATGCCAATTCAGCCTGAATTTGTGATTTTGGCACAAGTTTTGTCAAAATTGCTCAACTCAGCTCGGAAACCTTAAGAGGGAATACTGCTCCTAATCTTTTAATAATGAGGCCAAAGACCTTCCTCTTTACCTTTTTAGCAATAAAACAGTACTCCATCCTCACTGTGTGTCCGATTCCATGTCTTGTGACCATCTCCAGTAAGATCCATATCAATACTTAACATTAAACATCTGAACAACAAATCTGTACTTTCTTCAAAAAGGAAGGTACAATGATAAGAGTATCAGTTGAGTTCCCAGTAATAATTTTGCGTTTGCTTGTGGATTCCTGACAAAACCGGATTTGCAAAACAGGTCATTTGCATATGATTTGACAGTGGTTTGACATGAAAAAAAGTATTTTCACTTCGAGACACTGGAAAGACTACATTTCTGACAAAAAACTTTTTTAGAAATATAGTTATTCAGTACCTTTTCACCTTTGAAAACACACCTTTGTGATTTGTCAACTTAACTACGAACATGGGAAAACAAAATAAAATTATGGAAATGTAACAACAATTTTTACAATGAATGTAGTTCTGTCACCCTGTCACTCTGCCAATATAAACCATCAAAAAGAATTTTGCCCAAAATGTTTTTGCAATGGTGACAATACAAGCGTAATCGCTCAAATCTCCAGGATTGTCCAAGGTTAATCAAGTAAGTACTGCATATTATTGCTGCGAGTTGAGTTAGACTTTGAGCAAGTCTTGTCCTTTGACACTGGCTTTGAATTACACAATTGACTTGCCTTCCATAATAGATTTTGTGGGATTGAGAGTGGATTGGCAAATATGGAGTACTTGAGTTATTCAGATTTATAAATGTCAAATTTAATGAAAGTGTTGATTGCAACTGAAATGGAAGAGTTTGACTGAAAATTTAAACTCAAATTTTACAAGATGCATTTGGTCATTAAATTTTACCTTATAGCAGAACAAACAGTATGATAAAGTTAGTCATTCTATTCTTTTATCCAAACTTCATCAATATGGCATCTGTGGTACACTCTGGCATTGGATCTCATCATTTTTATTGGATCGTTCCCAGTGTGTAAAATTTAGGGGGGCATCCTCTGGGTGGGTTCCAGTTAAATCAGGGGTTCCACAAGGATCTGTCCTTGGGCCCCTCTTGTTTAATCTTTTTGTTTTAGACCTACCTAGTTATGTTAAGTCGTCCCTTCCACAGTATGCTGATGATACCCTTCTTTACAGGCCTATTCACTCTGAAAATGACATCAATATCATGCAGCATGATCTTAATAGTATTCTTAAATGGTGCAACGAAAATAAAATGGCTCTCAATGCTGATAAATGTAAAGTTATGAGGCTGACGAGACGTCTAAATGCAAATAGACCATCACATTCTATTCAAGGTAAACCCCTGGGTGTTGTGCAAAATTATAAATATCTTGGCATTATGATCTCCTCTAATTTAAAATGGGGTGATTATGTTCAGTTTGTTGCTTCAAAAGTTTCTAGGCTTTTCGGTTTTATTAGGCGGCTGGTCCGTTGCAATGATGCCCAAATTCTCATTAATTTGTATTCCACCCTTTGTCGTCCCATTCTGGAATATTGCGTTCCAGCATGGCTGCCATATCAAATTGGTCATTTGCATTCTTTGGAAAAAATACAAAAACGTCTGGCACGAGCTTGTATTCCTGCACCTAGGGGTGAGCTTGAATATAGTACCCGTCTTAACAAGTTGGAGCTTATGTCACTGTGCAATAGATATAATTACCTTGCAATATCTTTTATTTCAAAATGTCTCTTTGCAAAGTATGATGTGGACATATTAGAATATATTTCTGTAAATTCATCTCATACAACCACACTAAAATTTCACCACAAGTATGCTCGTACTGATAGCTTCAAGTTTACTGTTTTTAATCG
>JXSR01S032113.1:60731-74586 GCA_000969725.1 Ophiothrix spiculata | reverse complement strand
TAAATCAAATACTGGAACTTACATTTGCAACTATGCGACGTTGCGACCATAACCAATGGTCTTCAACAGGCATCTGATTCCTGGGGATGATCACGTGACAGACGGCTAGTGACGTCACGAAGTGCCCGGTCCCACACGTGAGATAAGCAGTAGCGTGATCATCCCCAGGAATCAGATGCCTGTTGAAGACCATTGGTTATGGTCGCAACGTCGCATAGTTGCAAATGTAAGTTCCAGTATTTGATTTATTTATCATTTATATTGTCAAACACACTTTGAAGCATGTTAACCCATCTCTTGTCATGATTTCTACACGTAAAATTGTGTCTATGGTTTATGCTTAACAAATTTAAGAGACTTCCTGCTTCATGTTTTTATTTGGCACTTATTAAGAGAGAACTGGGTTTTGGGGCCAGAATTGTGTCTGCTTGTGTTTTGCAGCATGCCGTCTACCCTCGAGGTATGAATGGGTCCATTTTAGGTGATCTTATCCACAAGCTTCTACACAAAATTCAAAGCAAAATAGTACAGTGAATATGGTGTTCTTGGATTGAACAAGAATATTTTTATCACTTCTATGGATGTCATCATTACTGAGTAAATTTGTGAGTTTTAACTGAGTATGGGTATGAGTTTCAACTGAATAAGGGTGTGAGTTTCAACTCAGTGTTTAACTACTTTGAATATTGGGTTTTTTTCCATGACTTGCATAATTAGGCCTATGTTGTCAGCAACAAAATATTCACCATGTCCCTAAAATTTGGTGCTGACAATTATATTTTCAAATGATTGCATAACATAGCACTTTCAACATGTTTCAAAGTTTCTTGTCACTTGTAGTCTTTTGCTCCTTGGTTTACTTGTGTGCAAGCCATGAGCACAACAAACCCTGCTTTTCATAGATGATTGCAGGGCACTCATTGATATAGGTTAATAAATGTGCATTTCAAGTTGCGAGTGAAATGAAACAAAATCAATGTACGTGCAGTCAATTTTGATGCATCAAATTCACGCGGCCCCAAAGGGGCCGGGTGAATTAGACAGCAATCAAAATTTACTGCAAGAGCATTGATTTCGTTTCATTTTACAAGCATAATGTAATGCAAATTTATTAACCTAATTAATACATGATAGAACAATAATACTACATCTTTTGTGAACAGAAATTGGATTTTTTATGTGGCCATCAAAATCAAAACTTAAGCTAAACTAAAAAATCATCCCCTGACAAAAAAAATAAAACATTCATTCGCACTAAATGCCTGTTACGCAAATTGGAATGCAACACGCAGAGTGAATTATAAACTAGATGACATGCGAAGTGTAAGAATAAATGAAATTGCACAAAACCATCTAATATCAACAACTTGGGTCACTTAAACTTGTCACAGCTACAAAATGCAAAGATTATTATTCTAATTACTTAAAAAACTATTCTAATTGATTTAACATTTTTATGTTGCTAAGGTAGCACTGGGCCTAAAAATAAGTTCCTCTATAGATCTTAATATCAACCTAATTTTCTGCCACATGATTTGTCTCAAAATATAGTATACAAATATTGAATGCCTGAGAGTGCAATAGTACAAAATATATCATGAGGTCAAAGTTTGACTTTTCTATTTCACGAGGCGTAGCCGAGTGAAATGGATCAGTCCAAATTTGACCGAATGATATATTTTGTACTATTGCACGTGCATAGGCATTCAATATTTGTTTTATATCATGATATCACACAGGTTTGTTTCATGCCGTGCAATATCAAATCACTGCAATCATGATATAATACACAATATTATATTTCTGTAGTTCCAAACCGGTTATATAGGCTCATAGACATAGATCCCCTCAAATAAACCTCACATGAAGTATTCCAGCCCATGCAAATTGTGCATATCTTATTGTGATAAATTGGTGAAAACCAAACATACATACATGTTGAATATGAGATAAGCTCAATATAAATGTTTCTTGTAACAGGTCTTAATGTTTTTGTCTCATAATATTCATACATTAAGCTCTAAAACATTTTATCTTAAGACGCCTTTTCAAGCTGATCACACATATCAGCGATAACACTACAACTTCCCTCATCACATTTAACATGCATCATATCCTTTATATTTAACAACTCAGTAAAAGCTGCCGAATGTAAAAAGCTTATGTTATTGAAGAAACAACCTATATCATACAAGACATTTACATAGAGCAGCTACATAAACCAATTTATCAGCCCATTTAGTACCCTTCGGATGTGACAAGAACAGTGGCTCCATTGCCAATATTCTTGCCTGTGTATCCGTCGTATGTTGCATGGATTCTTCTATAAGCACCACTTATTTTAATAACACCAGCACTAGCGATATTAAAAAATGATCCAATAAGGACCCAAACTTGATCAATCTTGAGCGTTCTGTTAACAGAATTCACCAGGCTTGTTTACACAGACCTAAATGAGCAACAATGTAAGTTGACTAAAATGAATACTGAGCGCAAAGGGCAATAAGGGTGAATCTTCTTTAAAGGCAAATTAGACTTGCTCCAAGTCTCTGTTGTCCTGTACTCTCTCCAAAATATTCAGTTTTCTGTGAAAGTTATATTTCCACTGTCCATGCTTTTAAGCATGCTATTTTTAAAACAGTTGCACAGGTATCCAATATAGGCCTACTTTAATTCTCACAAAGTCTCAAATTGTAGCGGAGAACCAAAAAATCATCACTGTTTGCATTTAAAGTTTCTTCAAACTTTCTATTTTGGTATTTAACAATGGACCATAGAACCTCAACCTATACACTGACCATGGCCTGACAGAGGACACAAAGTAGTTTAAGTTCATTACTCCAAAATTAGACCATAAGTCCAACCACATTACATTCCCCTATGTGAACTTGCAAATAAATGTTGTTAGCAAGCAAATGTATTATGTGACTGTTACAACATATTATGAACTGTTTGACTACAGACAAAGGACCTTCTGTCCAGGGTGTCTACTAGCTTATCTATATTTCCTCCAAGCAACTAGTGGGTAGGAAACTGAATTCAGAGGGAGGTAAAACCATTGATTTACTGTATATCATATACATTGGGAAGTGAGAATAATTAAAGAAATGGGAAGCAGGCCTTGCATGTATTGGATATTGGAATAGGGGATACAGCCTCACGCCTTGGAGCAAGGCTAAGGCAAATCTAAAACAAGCTTGATAAACAGGGTAAGAATGGAACTGGAAATTAAAAATGACTTGAATTCTTTTTGAAATGTCAACAATATAATCAGCTATGACAGGACCCATATTTACCAGAAAATACATCAGTTTTAATGTAGTTTACAACTATTTTTTTTATGTTGCTGAATTTTGTAAACATATACAATTCTAAATTGTGTATCATATGATAAAAATTTGTTAACTGTCACATTGCGACAATCAAACACTGTAAATATTTTTAGTATTGTACACGATTGAATTTTAATTCTAGTTTTAATTTGTAAAATATCAACAATACTAAAAATATTTATCTGAAATCAAATCAGCATAATTTTGAGATGCATGCAAGCTTTCTTGTTATCACATTTTTTCAGATTGAAAAATCTAGATCACTGAGTTTTCAACTTTGTTTGTTTCAATTCAAAGGAAACAAAATAAAATGTAGGGCAGACTGATAATCTACAGATTTGAGTTCAATATACTATTTTTTTTTTTTTTTGAAACTAGAAAAAAATCAAATGTAGGTCTGCTAGGATAAACAAAACTTACCTGATATTTACAGACATGTAACATAGTGATAGACATAATTTCTATACGTCTGTAATCATATTTTAAGTTGGTCGTTTTTAACATATTGGCTGATTTTGCATAACCATCACTTTGTTATTTATTCCTAAATTCAAAAAGGCATCTTTGGTATAACTTGTTCATATTTGCAATAATCAGAGTACGTAAAGGGTGGCAGAGGACAAAGCTGCACAAACTATTTTTTTACCTTACTTTCACCTGAAATCGGCTTGGTCTTTATCCAGAGCGTAAGACCCAAAACTTGTTTTTAACATTGCTTTGAGTGTGATTTATTTGTATCATTTTAATAATTTAAGTCATTAAATAAAATGTTAAATCGTAATTTAAAATCTAAAAATCATTCCTATATTAAATCTATTTGTAAAATTGTTAAAATGGTCCATTTCTTGTGGCATATTACCAATTTTTATTGACTTGAGCTAAAAATCATCTAATTAAGAAGTAAAACTGACACAAAATCATTTTGATAAGAATGAGACAGTAGGTAGATGAATTTGAACACTTATCATGTGAGATTGTCAAGACCAGACAAAGAAAATCAGAGTAACTTACTGACAAAACTGAAAAAAAAATAGTGTAAAAATCTGCTGTCAATCTATGCCTCGAGGCCAGCAGCTAAACATCTTCACAGCACATTGTCAAGTTGTCTCATGTAATCTTATAGTCATCAATCCCAAAATAGTAACTATTGTATCAATTTTGTTAGAAATTGTGTAAAATACAACTTGATTAAATCGTACGAAAATAGTGTTTAAAATTTTGTAAGGAAAAACATATAATTTGCTTTCCAAAATTTGTGCTTGTTTTATCATGGAAATTGTCTTTAGCACTATATTTTACATGTTAAATGTCATTTTTGTTTTTTTCAGAAATTCAGTGTGATATGTTGTTTCTTGTCTAAGAGCCTTCCTCCTACACATCACCTCGGAAGCATCCAGCTGTACAAACAAGACTCACATTTATCGTATCAAAAAGGTATAGCGATTAGCAAAGGTAGTATCATTATGTGAAATACTTGCAAAATAATGTCAGAAAATAGTAAAATTTGAAAAGGAAAGAAAATGTATTTCATTAATTTGTCCATCAGGCGTGCAGTGAGTTAAAAGAGCAATGAGGGTACTCTGTCAGATGGTCAGATTTATTAGCCCCCTTTTAGATGCAAGAGGCAACCAATTGCAGTAACAGCACCGAGACCAGGAATCGAACCCACAACAGTCCTGCAGTCATTGGTGTAAAGCTTCCTGCTACCTGCTTCCCCCAAAAGTAAACCATTGTGTTACAAAACAAACACAAGGAATGTCAATATATCAATATTGACAAATATTCACAGGGAATCCTACCATTTTTTTTTTGATGTGTCACATACTTTTGAGGAACAGGTGTATGGCAAAACGAGTTGGGCATTAGGTCTTGAGGTAATATATAAAGGTATACTAGCTCATTCCAAGCTTATCTAAGCCAACCATATATTGGAATGGCACACCGAATGAAAACTGGAGGTAGTGATGTAAAATCAAGCATGTAAATTCTGGATAAAGTTCCAAGATAAACATTTTATTTCCTTATATGTCTCCAGATTAATGCAATCCTAAATCAAACCTGGGGCCTAAATCTTGATTAACTTGCTTATATGTTATTGGAGACATACTGATCAATCTTGAATATTTATTGCTGCAGACAAAATTATAAGTTCACATATAATAAAATCTATTTTTAAGTCTTACCAAAATCACTTCAAAAGAAAGGCATCTGCCTACTGTAACATTGAAACATATATTAAAACACAAAAGAGTTTTAAATCATTTTTAAATGTTTTTAAATGTTTCAAAGCGTTTTAGTTTTAAACAAATATAGGTACAGAACTATAATGATGTTCCACAATTTCAACAGTGAATAACATCCAGATATCTTCGTTTTCATTGTACCTTTCAAAACATATTAATTGGGTACACAAGAACTACAAAACTGCTTAATGGTCAAAATAAATTATACCCCATTTCAGTTTGGCGGAACTCACAATTCGGATACGTATCTGAATTTGGATATGCATGTATCAAAATTCTGATACCATTCTCATGTCATTTCCATCTATGCAATTCCAGCGGAGCAGCTTCAAAACATGCCCTGATCACAGAAAGCAAAATAATTTGGCCAAAACTTTGTTAGAACTAGATGACAAATGATGATAATGTTATTGACTTTTGTACATACCGCTATGCTGCGCGGCGAAGCTGAATATTCATTTCAGCTGATATCCCGTTTCAGCTGTTTTTAATCCAAATTTCAGATATGGGTATCAGAATTTTGATACGAGGTATCTAAATTCTGATACGTATCCGAATTGTGAGTTCCGCCGAACTGATTTATTGAACTAAATTTGCAAAAAATCAATGATTGTTTTCAAAACTTATTACAATGCCATACTTAAATTGGATATAAAATCAAACTTTTCTTATTAACTTTCTTAACTGCACCAACAATTGCTGTAAAATACCAGTACATTTTAGAAAACTCTGGATTGTTGATTGTTTAAAAAAATGCATTTTACTTTAAAAATTATTACAGATTATTGAGAGATAAATATTGAACAGAATTTCATCAAAATATGCCATTCCTCATTAAATCAAAACAAAATGGTGTTGGAAACAACTTGTAATAAATCTAAATAATTAAAGATGAAATATTTGTAATTACTGGAGACAGAAACACTATATGTTACAAAATATTGTTAAATGTTTCAAAGTGTTTTACTGTTGCAAAATAGTGTCATCTCACATTAAATCAAAACAAAATTGTGTCATAAGCAACTTGTAATAGATCTAAATAATTAAAGATGAAATATTTCTAATTATTAGAGACAGAAACACTCTAGATGTCACAACTCTCCTTTATATTCAACAATAAAAGCTGTACAAGACATCACTTTAAAAGTGTAGTCACAGTTTAAAATGTGAGGATAAATAGGTTTTCTCAATCCTTCTCTGTCTCTACATTCCATCAATATATTCATCTTGATCTACTAATGTCATTATTTCTTGCATTTTGACAATCTCAGATGCTTATCAACTGAGTTCAATTCAAGTTTATTGCAATGTTCAATGTGTCTTCAGATGAAGTGTAGAAAAGGGAACTTCTCGTCAGTCTATTTAAAAATATGAAAAGTGAAATAAGTGATGGATATTGACTTTGAGCTTCTGCTACTAATAAAAAAAGGTGATCTTTTTTTTAAAGTTGAAAATTTTTAAGACAATGGTCACAATGTAAGTATTCATATCATGATGTATAAACAATAACAGATGAAAAATGTGGGGTGTTATTTTTTTCAAAGTTTGAAATTTTTTTAAGACACTGGTCACACTGTAAGTATTTATAACATGACAACAGAATGGAATTGTTTTTTTCTCATTATACAGTAGTAAAATGACCAATTTATCCTCAAAGGTGTTTATACCATGCTCAGCATTTCTGCATGGCATGAAGATGTCTATATGAAATAAGAATTTAGCATGTAGGTAATATCAATTTTGAAAAACACACACGACAACAATCCACAACTGAATTAAAATACAAACTAAATATTGCCAAACAATTACAATCCACTAATTCCCTACCTCTATTCCACCAACATCCTGTTTGAGTTAGGATAACAAGAGAATATTGCCTCGTACCATTTTTCGTACGGCAGGAAATATCATACCATCAAGTCTGATATTAAAGTGCTCTTTTTACAACACTCTGCCATGAGCTTACTGACATGAAGGTTATAATGACGCTTTCATAAAGGGTCTAGGTAGTGTAATGTATTTGATGTCAGCCGTTTTTTCTGTAGGTCAATGTTAACAGTGTGTTTTGATGGCTTATGAAAGTGTGTATTAATTGATTAATGTAAAGTCATTGGTAAAGCTTGCAAATGTATTCAAACTTGAATAAAGAAATAGGTATCAGTATGTTGCTTATGGTTATGAAAATTCATATACATGCAAGTGTTGTATATTTTAACAAACTAATATGAACCAATTAATATGATGCATTTTACTCTACACAATGATTTACAAATTCCCCTAACATTTATAGCAAATAAATTTCTCATTTAAGAGCAACTTTTGGCTCTGGTCCTTATTGTCTAAAATACATGACAAAAAATAAAAGAATATAACACATGTTTTGCAATTGAATAGAATGGGTGTAGTTGTTTAACTTATATGCTGTCGATACTTATAAGGTAACTATTTCTGCGGATATGATAGATACATCGCCCACCCACAACCAAGTCAAAATACAAGCTAAATATAGTTAAACTATTACGATCCACTATTCCCTATCTCTACAGGGTGTCCCAATAAACATTGTGCAAGGAAACGGAGCTGATTTTCTCAGAAGTTAGGCTCACCAGCTAACTCAAAATTATATCATTCTAAAGCCCATAGTTTCATTCATCATTGTTGAAAATATCAAGAAAATCTATTGAAGCAAACCAGAGATATCATAGATTTTGTATGGTTGTATCATTTTCCTTCTGCACAATGGGAATCCTATGGTTAAGCATGTTCACAAAGAACATCGAAAAGGTCTTTACAACATTAACGCTTGAATAGTTTACAGTGACATAGTCACCACATACGTTTCGCCAATATATTT
Organism: Ophiothrix spiculata; assembly: GCA_000969725.1. Taxonomy (NCBI): domain Eukaryota; kingdom Metazoa; phylum Echinodermata; class Ophiuroidea; order Amphilepidida; family Ophiotrichidae; genus Ophiothrix; species Ophiothrix spiculata. The sequence continues at coordinate 66,157 of JXSR01S032113.1, read as the reverse complement.
AAAAGGTAATCATATGAGGCCACTTTCGATATGTTTCTTTTTTCTTTTTCCTACTTATTCATTATCTCTATAATTTTTGTGTATTCGAAAATATACACAAAGATTGTAAAACTGGGTTTATTGGAAAAATTACTCAATGCTTCGTATATATTGTTTACATGAAAGACAAAGCTGGTTTTGTCTTCTCCTTTTGGGAACCGAAAACACAATCTAATTAAATCACAAAAATTATTTTTTTTATATAATTGCACCAAAACAATTGAACAGATAATTGTATTTTGTCTAATTTCAGAGTGAGTCCATGAGTGAATCACTGGGTTAGTATTAATGGCAAATGCAAAATTAAGGAAAAACTCTTAAGAAATCTTCTAATCAAAAATCTTTGAATAAATTTGGCCGCTCGCATTGCTTCTAAAAATTCTAAAATCACAAAGATAATGTCTTAATATTAAACATTAATAATACAAATTAATCACGTGTTATTTGTGTTTTAAAAGTCAATGTGTTGTTTTAGATTTTGGTTATTTTGCTTCTATTCTCAGAGTTCTCTAAAGTCACGTTAGTGTTCATTTTTTACTTGTTCATTTTATTTTGTTTCTGATCATAACCTCCTGCACATCCTTCAAGCTGTATCCATTGCCTGTTAAATACACCTTGTTCAAATATCTTTGACTCTAACAGAATGAGAGATCATTTACAGTAAATTTCTTAAGCATCAATTTCGCATAGACCATTTTCATGCCTCTGATTACAGGCTTAACCACAGGATTCTCATTGTGCAGGAGTAAAATGATACAAGCTCAAAAAATCAACGATATCTCTGGTTTGCATCGATGGATTTTCTCGATATTTTCAGCGATGATGAACAAAACTATTGGCTTTAGAATGATATAATTTTTGATCAGCTGATATGCCCAACTTCTGAGTGAATCAGCGCCGTTTCATGCACAATGTTTATTGGGACACCCTGTATCTACCAACATCCATTTGAAATCAGGATAACTAAAGATTATTGACTCGTACCATTTTTCATACGGCAGGAAATATCATACCATCAAGTCCGATATCAAAGTGCTCTTTTACAACACTCGGCCATGAGCACTTTGACATGGGCGTTCTCTCATAAGCTCCTTTGGAAACAAACGCTCAGATAGTCTATCGGATCCAAAGTGTTAACAAGAGATTCTTCTCGTTCCATTTTTTATACGACAGGAAATATTGAATTTAAATAAAGAATTTTTTCTGATGTAAATGCAGATTTTTAGGCATTTAACCCTTTCCAGTTGGACCACTTTTTTCACCCCTGGCTGAAGGCATTTTACCTGTAAACTGACTTCTAAAGTAAAGTAAATTTATCTTTAGAAATATTCTACATAATTCAATGAAACATCGATCAGCGTAATAGACCTTTATGAACTGTATACATTGCATGTGATAGTGTTTTGGAAGGTAAGAGGTAGTGAAAATAGTTATACTTCAGTGTTAGTTGGGGCATCTGGGGGACGTCCTACACCTGAGCTGGCAGTACGACAGGAAAAGGTTAACCTGGAATATTAAGTATATTTGAAGGATTATCTTGATAAATAAGAACTTACCTGCAATTTTCATTTCAAATAGTACCATCAAGGGCAAAGTGACATGAAACAAAAAAGAAAGAAAAATAACAATTAGAAAAAACATCCAACATACCAAAATATTATGCAATATACAAGTACCATTTTTCATTGTTCAAATTGTCATGCAATAATAATTGCAAGTGTCACAATTGTGTATTCTAATCACTTTTTGTTTGAGAGTCCACTTTTCAAAATCAAATTTTTCAAAACCAAAAGAAAATTCATATTTTTCTGATGATCCCTGCATATTTTCATACCCAAACTATGTTTCATTTCTGAGACAAGTTCAAAACAGTCGCAAAAACAGGGTATTTATGTTATAGCTATATAAATGAAGATTTATATGAAATATACAGTTCAAGTGCATGTTAAATCTAAATTTAAAAAAATATAAATACAGTTTCAAATCTTCCACATGTTTTACAGAAACTGATAGCTTAGAAAAGGCTTGATCAGTATTTCCACTAATTACATCCATTTGACAATGTAATGCATCTTACGCTACATATTTTCACAAATTTCGACATATTTTGTTTATCCTGATAATGTTTATTATGTTCAAAAGACTTCACAAAATTCATGTTAAAATATGCATGACGCCATAGCATAACGTCTTGACATCATAATTCTATGATTTATTTTTCTGATGGCAAATAACAAAATGAAAAGAGACACTTAGCGTAGTGAAATCAATTGTGAAAAGCACACATATCATCCACCCACCCACAGTACAAACTAAATATAGCAAAATAATTACTATCCTCTAATTCCCTATTTCTATTTCATCAGCATCCTATTTGAGTCAAGATAGCAAGAGATTATTGCCTCGTACTATTTTTCATACGGCAGGAAATATCATACCATCGAGTACGATATAAAAGTGCTCTTTTACAGCACTCTGCCCAGAGCTTATTGACTTGAAAGTTGAGGTGACATTTTCATAAAGGGTAGGTAGTGTGATGTATTTGATGTCAGCCGACTTTGCTGTAGTTCAAAAATAATAGCGTGTTTGATGGCTTGTGATATTGTGTATTGGTGAGGGTAATTAAAGTCATTACAAAATGTCAAAGTGTTTTAGCATACACATAAAAAATGGAAACTCAAATACACAAGAAAATATGTATTACCATATCAATCAAAATATGTATTGATATACTACATTAGATTTAAAGACCCTGTCAACCCTCCATTTTCAGATATGGTTTTTGCTCTGTAACTCAGCAACGGATAATTAAATCCAAATAAAAGTATACAGATCTAGAAGTGAATTTGCATACTGAACATGATGGTCAGGTCATTTTTGAACCAAAATGTGAAATGTTGGCCCTAATTAAGTCCCAAAAAAGGTCCAAAAATCATGTATTTGGCCCAAACTTTTTCAGGAAAGCTAACTAAACTTCGCTTTGGTAAAATTTTGAACTGTTTTACTTTTTTTAAACCTAGAAAGCAATATCTAGGAACATATTTCTCAATATTTTGTTCTTAGTTTTTGAGATATTGTCAAAAAATGGTCAAAAAAAATTCGAAAATCCCACTTCTGCCACCATTTTAGCAAAATATGACACTTTTTTGACCTATTTGGGGGAATATTTAAAAAAATAAGATAAAAATCAAAAATTTTAGAAATGCATTCCTAGATATTACTTTCTAGATTCTAAAAAGTAAAATGGTTTGAAATTTTACCAAAGCAAAATTTAGTTAGCTTTCCCGTACTCTAGGTCCAAAATTACATAATTTGGTCCAAAAATGACCTTACCATCATGTTCAGTATGCAAATTTGCTTCTAAATATATATATATACTTTTATTTGAATCTAATTATCCGTTGCTGAGTTACAGAGCAAAAACCATTTCTGAAAACAAAGGGTTGACAAATTCCAACAAAAGATACATAGCTTCATATATTTACCAATTTTAATTCTAAAAAATGCCTTCAAACAAACAACTGAACATTGGGTAGAGTTAAATGAATTTAAAACTAAAGCATTAATTTCCTTTTAAAAATTTCTTAAATATCAATCATTTTTTCTTAATGCCAAATCATAAAGCAGTTGGTGCATTCTGTAAAATTATACCCTTTTCACATTCTTATTAGCGAAGAAAGAACAGAGAATTAGCGCATCACCACAGATGACTGACTCGTAGTAAATGAGCCGAACCAATTGCGTTAATTTGTAATGAGTATCCTTAATTAGAAAGGGGATGTTTGGCCTACATTTACAGGAGATGGCCATGTTCATAATTGATGATAACTAGAGATCATTTGCAGGTCACTCGTTTTTGGTGTCAATTGCACAAAAAATGTGTAGATGCCATTGTTTTGTGTATCAAATATTTGCAGAGTGATCTTGTACAGCTAATGATAATGATATCTTTATGTGTAATAATTTAAAAAAACAAGTTATGTCATGAAATGTATAATGATGTTTAGAAATATAAGAGAAGAATAACTAAGAATAAATGAAATAGCTATAATACCTCTCTGATCTAGAAAGAAAAATAAAAACCTTGCAGAATCCTTTCAATTCTTAAAGTAGAAAATTGCTGAAGTCTAATCATGTTGTTCAGATCAAAACTGATGGAGATCCCTTTACAAAAACAAATGACCACATATATAAATTTAGTGAACAAGTCATGATGTTACTTTTGAGTATTTACTTTAAAACATGCTACATAAATTATTCCTTTTATAATTATAACATGTGTCCCAAGAAAACAGTTATTCTAGTGAGGCTGCAAGGACTGAAAGTCTCAAACTATTTGTACTTAAAGTGTACCACTTTTAACTATATACCCCCATCAAGTAGTGTTCCTGCTAAGGCCATATGGCGTGCCATTGGCGCAGAAACCAGGAAAACTGATGCACCACGTTCCTGTAGATGTGTAAGAAAGATGTTTTTTCTTGCCAATTATCATCAGCAGCTCTTCATTTTGGCACAAGCGACTATTCGATTTTGTCAAAACTCATATATTTTTAAGCTATTTGTATATAGTGAGAAAAGAAAAAAAATTTTTTTAAAGTAGCCTTGGGATGCTGCATCACATATAAACCTAAAAACACATAAGTAAAACAATTTCAATTTTTTAAAACCAATATTAAAAATTTCAAACTGTTAACATTCAAAATTAATCAAATAACCTACATGTTATACTGCAATAATGATAACAAAAAGCTAACATACATTGACGAATACATCCCATTGACACTGACATAATCAAACAGAAAATTATGAAATCAAACAAATTATCTGATCCTCTGCATTCATTAACCTAGATAGAATTCCCTTATGAAATGACACAATATATGATGACTCCAGGTCTAATCAAAACAAATATTGAAACATTTTTTTTCAAATAAAAAAGTATGTGTATAAAGAAAGAAAGAAATGAAACCTATTTTTTACATTTTCAAACAAAGTAGATTCTTTTTATTACTTTTCAAAGAATTTCTATTTGTAGCTAGTACCTGTAAAAGAAACACAATAACGTTTACGACCTGAATAGCAAGTAAACCACTTTGCCTAAGCAAATGAAATACCCACTTGTCAGGGAAGTCCCCCCTTCAAGTCCTAACCCCGGGTTATTACACCACCAAGGTTTTCTTTTGTGTTAAAGTGCTAACGGGTACTGAGCAGTGGCGTAGCTAGGGGGGGGCAAGGGGGGGCACGTGCCCCGGGCGCCACCCGCAGGGGGGCGCTGAAATGACAAAAAGGAAAAAAGAGAAGAGAAAGAAAAAAGGGGAAAAGAGGGGAGAAAAAAATGAAGAGAAAAGAATACTTTTGCCCTCAAATATCATCATACATATTCATAT
>JXSR01S032113.1:41761-59406 GCA_000969725.1 Ophiothrix spiculata | reverse complement strand
TTCGGTTAAATTTATAATGCATATGTGAAATAACATTGTATACATTTCAAGATGAACTAACTCATTTGTTGATATAAATAAATGACCCAATGAGGCAAAAGTTCCGCAGATCTGTTTTTATGTGTTTCATTTGTAGAAAGGCAATATATAAATAACATCCAAACCATGTACCAAATTATGCCAGTGGAAATGATGGCTGGGGATGAAAAGTGAATCATGAATTGCCCCTAAATGATATGATGATGATGTAATGAGTTTGGTGAGATGATGCTCAATCAAAACCTGATGGAATCATTTAATTGGAAATCCTGATGTGCCTATCTCATGTGTTTTACCAAATATTTCCTTGCCTGTGAGTATGAGTATTTGAATTTTAGTAGGTGATTTGGACATGTACATTGTACCAAACCCAACATGATCTATTAAATATAAAAAAAGATTTAATTTGATCTGAAGAATTTGATATGCCATACATATCCATTGACACAATGAAAAGGGTAGGAGGAATAATTAAGGATTTAAAGATAGACAACACAACATGATTGAATTGCTTAATTGAAACACGTGATGTGCTTATATTAAGCACAGGAGTTTAGTTCAATCGTGTATAAGCATCAACATTCACAATTTTTAGCATCCATCACGCTTTTTCAGATCTATCACAAATTTTTGCAATTTTCCCTAAAACACTCTTTTTCAATGTAAATTCATTAATAAACAAACTGGAACTCTTCACAAATTCATTATTTTGTGGGCGTTAACTTAAAGATATGACTCAAAAACTCAAAAAACCTGTGTTGTGTCGTTATTTTATGTGAAAAACAAAATAAGACGTTTTTTCGCTAAGATTTTGTTGTTTTTGGTTGAATAACAGTCGTAACTGGAGAAGTGTGCATTTTTGACAATTTTTGTGCATTTTTGTGCTTAACTTAATATGTCAAATATTTGAATTGTTCTTTTAACAACTCTACAATTTTAGGTTTTTTTTTTTTGTTTTAACAGATCACAATTTCTGATAAATTTGACCTGAAGTGTGATGGAGAAGTCTTTTGTAAGTCAGTGACATAATGATCAAGAGGTTGGGAAGAGGACGATCAATTATCATCCTCCCTCAAAACTTGTCATGGTAGAATGGTTTCATTGAAAAAATCTCACCTGTTTACAACACGACAGGCAATAATTGAATATAGGGAAACCATACTCTATCTTCCTTAGCTGTAAAAGAGTGAAACATTCAAGCAAGCGCAGACCACTCCAAAAAGAGTAAACATCATTTGAAAAGCAAAGAATAATACTAAAAGGAGAGTAATGCGCACTTCAAACTCACCCCAACATGTTGTCTTTTGTCTCTGCAAATGAGTGAACTCAACCATTTTTTATAGTTTCATTTTATATGAGGTTCACAATGTTGGGTATATTTCCATTCTATTTGTACCACTCATTTACATCTAGAAGCTGGTTTTTAAATTGTGTGTGATTTTCAATTTTGCCTAAACATAATGTTTTTCAAAATAGGTTGAATTTGACCTTGAAATTGGATGAGACATCTATACAAACTGAAATGATGTTGGAAGGAATATAAATGTACATATAGAATACATGTTATAATGGAATCGTTTAATTGAAAATGTGATGTGGTTTATTTGTCTTCACTAGAATATGTAACTATTCATGTAATTTGTAACTCTGTATCTTTGACTATGTAGAATTTTTATCAGACCCAATGTTTCACAAGTTATGTTGAAATATACTTTTATGTTGATGGAAGAGTCCTTGTATCTCTTGGTGGCATAATTATCAGGAGCTTGGGAAGATGATGTTCAATCAATTATAAAACTTGTGATGGTGGAATTGATCGATTGAAAAACATTGTGTAACTATCTCACTTTTACTTTGTATTGTGGATTTGAATACACTACTTCCACATGTCCCATAATGCATCTTGAAATTGCCATGAATATGGATATTTCTGCGCATAACTTGTGCACATAATGTTAATGTGGTCAATTGCGCAAATGTACCCAGATTTATGCTACTTGGGAAAGTAATCTATTGTATAACTCTGCTTAATCTTAACAACATTAACAAATAGTATACAAATGGCCATTTTCACGAAAAAGTGGACATGAGAAAAATATTGAAAAAAGGATGTAACTTTTCAATGCAAAATGCTACCACCATATATTTGGTATCAAAAGAAAGCTATTTTGAAGCTCTTTAAAATAAACCTAACTTTGAAAAGACTGAACAAAATTTTCTATGAAATTTCTTTAAAAAACCTAATTTTTGGTCAAATTTCTTGATTTTCATAATGAAAAGTAGTGATTTTTATTTATTTTTTTCAACCCATTCTTGGTTGTTTACTTGGGTGTTATTGCTCTAAATGGCTTAGATAAGGATCAAATTTACACATGAGGTTGTATTTTTTGCTAATCCTGACCAGGCTTTACGGTTCAGAGCACCCAAAAATCAGCGGACAAATTGTCCTTCCGTGACCGTCCTTCCGTGACCATGATCCCTTCGCATTTTGCATTGTTAAAATATAACCGTAGGGAATATTTTGAAGTGGAATGTGGCAAACTATTGCAGAAACACCAAGCAATGCACTCAGTAACTTTGAAATGAAATTTTTTCATAAACTTTCACAACAATTTTCAAAAATGTTCTCGAGGTGAAAAACCATGTCCGTTTTGATGTCCTTCCGTGACCGACCTCATTAATATGTATATTTTGCGACAGAGAAATTTTTATGAAAAAAATCCTGTTGAATATGAATGTTTTCAGGGATACTCAACTAAATATGAAATAAATTTTATTTTATCAAATTCAATTTTGACAATGTATGTGTTTGAAATACAGAAAAATTCTGTGATTGTCCTTCCGTTACCGTGAAAATGCCCAAATCCAAACTGCTCAGGATATTGTTATTTTAGAAAATTTGATAAATTATCATAATATGCAAGCACAAAGTAGCAGTTTCAGCTGATGAATACTGTAGTTCACATTCCCTTATTAATTCTCATGATGAATATTATTATGCTTAATTTCAAAGCATGATGTGCATGTGGGTTACCTGTAGATTTTAATGAATTGGTGATTTCGAGGTCCATCAAAATCGAAATCTTTAGCTGGTAAGAATCCAGACTGGTAAATGCTACAATTCCCAAACCATTCTTTGAAATGTGCTTGCATTTTAAGAAAAGTGAGAAAATGTTTCATTTTCTATGCTGAAAAAGTTTGTAACTTGAAAAAAAAAATGGTCGGAATCAAGTGATATTTTCAGAATAGATTGGTGTTGTGCAGTCAATGCCGGATTAAGCTTTGCCAGGGCCCTGGGCCAAGTTAAAATTCAGGCGCCCCTTGTGTAAAATTTAAACGACTCTTACGTCTTACGGGGGCGGTTGACTTCAGTCACCTATTTGAAGCGGGGGGTTGGGGGGGGGGCGCTGGGGTAGGATTTGACGTCATCGGATTTGGAAACTCCCATTCAGTGAATTTTTTTAACCAACGTTCAAAAATTTCATTTATACCCTTACTTAGTGTTGGCTTAGTGTATAAACATATATATGCAGATTTCAAAACCGTTGAGGTTGGGAATTCAACCTCAGAAAACTAAAAAGATATTCTGATTATTTCAAAGAAGTACTTTTCTTTTTAGTTACGCATTGAAATATATGGGCGATACCACGGATGAATACTCATCAAATCTAAGTAAACAGTCAGGTAAACAGGCAATTTATTAAGCGTCCAATTTCTGTTGATTTTCACTGCCTAACCCCACCCCTTTCTTTGCAAGCATCCATGAAGAACTTCCCAAAATACTTGAATTCAAACACAACATGTTGGGTCTGTGTCCGTTAAAAAATCCTACTTAATTTGTTATTTCATTTCCTTTTTCCCTCTCTTTTTTTTTTTGGTCATGGTCAAGGGCCCCCTGGACCTCAGGGCCCTGGGCCCGGGCCCAACAGGCCCATTTAGAAATCCGGCTTGTGCTCTTTTTTATAGAGCTAGGAAAGAGTTGAGTTTTTTGTCACATCATAATCACAAATTGCACCATTAAGGGTGCCAGAGGATTCCGTCAATATTTAAGTCCTAAATCCCAAAATCTTGATGTCAGTGAATCTTCCATCCAAGTTCAAGGTCAAATTAAACATGATGCGTAAAAACATCCATTGAATATTTTCTGATGTTCTGGGTTGTTCAGGTTGAGAGCACCAGCAATTCAAGTATTGCTAGAGATGAAATTAGGAGGCTGTAAATTTTCAAAATTACAGCAATTCATTTCAAACAAAATTAGGAGCTGTAAATTTTCAAAATTACAGAAATTCATTCAAACAAGGTATTTCAACCTGTATACATATCTTCGCTTCTAAGCACTTCCTCAATTTAAAACTGAGTTTGTAATCGCTCACAATTAATTCACATCCACTTCAATGCGACTATTGCAAATACAGAAGATAAAGCACATCATGTTTTTCAATTAAACAATTCCATCCAGGGCTGTACTATATGATACCTCGGAAACTCCTTAACCCTTGGGATGGGGCTACTAACTTTTCAAGTGGGTATACAGATTACAGCCAAAATCAGATCCATTTTTGACTGCTCAGATTAGAATAGGGTAATCTAAAATGTGAAGAAAAATGATTTAAATATCAAAAATGGCCATTTTTAAAAATAAATAACTTTCATTTAATTTACCAATCTGTTACCAAAATGAACTTTTAAATTGGAACTTAAGTAATGGAATAAAATGATATGAATAACTGATCCAAGTATGTGTATCATTTTAGGTTAAAGGTTAAATTTATCATGTGGCAGTCAAAATCAATTTTTGGTGTTTGAGAATATGCTTGTTTTGCTTTTTATGTGGATTAAGTGTATTTTGCTCCACGTTTCTCTTGTTACAGTATATATTACTATATTTACTTCATAAAATGTGTATAATTTAGCCTTGGTCTGCTGTATGCATTTTTGATGAATAAACCTTGAATAAATAAATGTAAATAAATAATAATCTCTGGCAGTGCATCTAGGTAGTCAAATCTATGGCCAAAGATTTGTACCCAAATAAAAATATGAAAACCTCCCCCTCCTCCCCATTCGTTCTCATCACATTATTGGTGATGCAAGTCATCCATCAGACTTTCAAGGTTGAAGTCATCTGACAGACTTTCAAGGCTGATGTCAGACATTTTGTGTGAAAATGAGTCTGATACAATACAAAATTAATGTTATTTGTTATTTGATATAATTCCATTTAAACGTCTGTAAAAATTGGTCACAAATTATTCATTTCACTTATTGCTACTATATTATGTAAATTTGCATACTTAAATTTGATGCATATACATCGATGCTGGTTGCAAATGAAGCAAATTAAGGCAGATTATTTCGGCTGCCCAACAATTTGCTTTGATGCTCATTTCAGGCCCCGGGTTTCAGGCCTGTCTCATTTACTCGTATCCACATCATTTTGAAGTGTTTTTCCTTTTCAAACCATATGAAAATTTGCAAACGTCACATTTTTGACAAATGTCAATAACTAAAAATGTGTCTGTATATTTGTGCTTTGTCAACATGGCTCATATGTGATGGCTCACCCCAAAAGGGGGGACTTTGCAGATGATATCAATTTTGAGTTTATCATTGCATCTGTTACAGCATTTTCTAAGCTTTAAAATGACACCTTACTTGTTGAAATTGATCAAGGCGATCAAATTTTACAACAGAAATTTTGCTTGAAATTCTTATTATTTTCGTTATTTTTTGCTGCCTATTTTCATCATTTTCTCAAAAAGTGTTCTGTCGCAAAGTCCCCCCTTTCGGGGTGAGTCATCACAAATGAGGGCTCCTTTGGTCAGAACATGAATATTAGCATAAGCTATCTATTGCCCGTGGCAAATTTGTAAAAAGGCATAATTTCTTAAAAGTGGTGTATAATCCCATTGCGTGCATCAATTGTCAAAATTCTTTTTTATATGAAAGCTATTGAATTGGTCTTTTTATAACAGTGAATGAAATAATGCTAACATTTCTAGATTTTGTGTAAAAAATCACAAAGTTGAGTACTAATCATTTTGATACACACTGCATACTGATTAAATGTGGACAAATTTTCAAAAATACTGTTTTTGGCAAACAAAATGTTCTGCCTTGAAGCATCATGCTTATCTAGAATGATAACTTTGACTTTTCTAAATAGAAATTACAATAAAACATCCAAAGGCAATCAAACTCATATAGTAATTTATTGAAAGCGACCAACTTTTCCTGGATCATACATTGTAATACTTCAAATTCGATCAAAATGTTGTTTAGAATCAGATTCGATAAGCAGGCTGACTCCAAATCGTGATGATACATGATCAAAACTGGCTCAATGGGACCTGTGGCATATATTTTATGATCTCCTTGTAGAAATGAACAGCAGTTTATGCAGGAATCAATTTCCTTTCTGAATTAATTGACTTTTTGTCTCCACTGTTTTAAAGACACTGTGTCAAGAAGCTTCAAGATATTTAGAATTATTGTAAACTGTACCATTTTCAGTCTAATTTGCTTTACTATGTATGATCAGAGTAATCTAGCTAAATACTTTGCTATAATCATATAATAAATTAAAAAGTTATAATTTATAACAGAAGACAAATTGAAAATGGACAGAATTCAAAATTGATTAATATGAGAAGTGCAATCAATAATTTACAAGAATATAGCTGAGTAAACTTCAGATGCATTAAACATCTTCATCAAGAAAGCGATAAAATAAGGTAAAGGGGACAAGCTGCGAAGAGTGCCCATTTCTCTTATTAAGCGTTTGGACCAGACTCCACAATTTGTTATATTTGTGGTGAGGGGTTCGCCACACCTCCTTCCCGGCGAGTCTGTTACCTTCCCAGCATTGAAGAATGTCGGTACCCATTTGACACCTGCGTGGAGAGGAGCACATTAGGGTAAGTATCTTGCTCAAGGACACTACACACGCCGCCCACTGGATTCGAACCCATGACTCTCAATGCCCAGTGATTACTAGGACTTATCCGCTAGGCCACACATGTCACCGCCAAATGTTTTCATTTTTACATCAATACCAAGTTGCTCAAAACTTATGTTTTTTTAATTGTTTTTCATGAGTATGACTTGGTGGAAAATAAATTTGATACATATGGACCCTTTTCTGGACAATTCTGACTTTTTTAATTTGTTCTCATTGTTCCAAACTATTATAAATTCATGTTAAAGGGGCAACATTCTATTATAATTTCTCAACACATTACCTTTAAGAACAACCTGAATCATGATTATCATTAGCAGCGATACAAGCATATACGAGGGTCATTCAAAAAGTTCTACCTGTTGTATGATAACTTTTGTTCTAATAAAGGTAGCTTCTTGAAAATTGGCAAAAATATAGTTAAGAATGTCACCTACACATGGTGCAACAATTATATCCATATCTTTTCTAGATTTCTGTAAGTGAACTGAAAACCACTGTAAGTTTCGGTACACCGGAAACGGTCAGAATATGTGCAATAGTTTTAAAAGTGGCTCAAGTACAGTGAATTGAAAACACCATAATATAGCCATGCAGTATTGCTATACAGTGAAAATTTTATAAAACATAAGAATGGACATACAACTATACGGGGTAATTAAAAAAACTGACGCAAACTGAAAACAATGGTCATTCACAAGCATAACAATGATAGGAACAAATAACCCCTGCAGCAATAATATCAAAATCAACAAAGACAAAGTTTACTAAATGTAACAAGATGTAAAATGGTGGCATAATGCAGATTTATTTTGAACTTTATTTTCATGGTAGATACCAAGAGGAACCAAACTCAATTTTTTGACTGAAAAATGTGGTGTAGTAGCTTCAACTGTTGCTTTTTACGTAAAAACGCACTTGAAAAAGTCACGCTACAGAGAAACACTCATTGCTAATATTCGTAACCTGAAAAGGTATAAGACATCCTTTCAAATATTGGGATTCTGGGTAATTTCTAACAGTAACAAGTTTACTTTATAAGTGAAAACTGACTTATTGGACTGTAAGGTACACTTGCATTTCAAAATTGTTCTGTAAATTAAATAAAGTTTGGGTATACAGATGGTTGTTCATACATAAGCTGTACACGTAATTTCAGTTGTAATATCATTAGATATTTTACCGTTTCCGGTGTACCGAAACTTACTGTGGTTTTCAAGTCACCTACAGAAATCTAGATAAGATATTGATATGATTGTTGCACCATGCGTAGGTGACATTCTTAGCTATATTTTTGTCAATTTTCAAGTAGTTATCTTTAATAGAACAAAAGTTATGATACAACAGGTAGAACTTTTTGAATGACCCTCGTAGATATAAGCTTCAGCTCTCCCAGGCCTAGGGTCTGGGCACATACTGAGTTGCAGGAAATGATGCTTCAATTTGAAACAAAATATATTTTGCTGTCAGTTCCAATCAGCAACCCAACTCTGCCAATATCTGAGCCTAATAAGAGCAAGGGCGGTTGAGAGGATATCTGTAAGCTTATATAGCATCCTTGGTTATTTACTTGTGAAAATGATCATGAGTCAATCCATGTTACGATAGGAATTCATTTCCTTCTCGTGAAGCTAATGTCTCGGTATTAAGCTTACAATCTTGCTGCTTGAAGCTAATGTCTCGGTATTAAGCTTACAATCTCGCTGCTTTGAGTTAGATAGATGGGAAGACTTTATAATATTTTTGAATTTTCAATCATCTTACAATATGTGTCTCATTGGTGATGTCATTATAGGAAGATAACATTTATCTATTAAATGGAATATTATAATTCAAAAAAACATTAACAAATTGTAATCTTTTAATGATCTTTGACGATTTGTGATTTTTTTTTCTTGTTCTGAAAAATAAAAGCACATGACACTGAAATGAATATTTTATGGGAAAAAAAGATATTTGTGTCCCTGTGGAAAAGAGAAAAAAATGAAATAAGTCTTCAAGTATAAATTTCAATATTGTAAGCACCTGAGAAAAGCAAATATCGATAATTCACACTAGCAACCATTGATTCTGTGGCATGGCTAAGGATGACAAAAAAGAGAAACATGCAGTCATGTACTTGCACCATCTTAACTACTTTGTTTGCTCTTAAAATCTTGCCTTAAAGCAACAACAATGTATTATACATCTTATTTTTCTCTGTGTCCACCCACTTTTTGGCTGCTTCTTTTACAAATATCACCACTGTTTATTTTCATATTGTTAATTCTTGTGGCTACTGTTGATATAACTTTCAATCAGTGGAAGATGGGGAAAAGGACAACAGCACACTATTAGACCCCTGGTTGACTTCATACCTTGAGCTTTTCTTCAAAATTTCCAACAAAATAGTGATATTTTTAACAAAAATCCACCATAATAATTCTCATACATTTTAGATGCACATTGAAGCTTATGCCAAACAGAAACTCTAATCTGAAATTGAAATCTACAACTACGTCACTTCTGATCAGCAGCCTAGCTCTCTATATATGAGCCTGATATGAGCATTTAGGATACAACTATGAGTATGTTAGCAGGATATTTATAGCATACTTGTAATTTCCTTACCAAAATGATTGCTAGGTTATCCATGTTTTAATAGGAATTCATTTCCTTGCCACTTAGTAGGTTAATGTCTCTTTGTTTGTGTTAAGCTTACAACCTTGCTTCTAGGATTTAAGTAAATATGTTTTAGTTACAAATTAACAACATGCACTGCAATATACCAAAACACCACTGAGGTGTAGATCGTCATAAACATACCAACTATGACTCAAAATAGTGAAAAATATGCTTCACAATGCTTTCAATATTTCAAAGATATTTTCCAGTGGGCGCGTGTGGCCTAGCGGAACAGTACAGGACTCATGATCAGAAGGTTGTGAGTTCGAGCCCCGCTAGCGTCAACGTGTTGTGAATCTGGGCAAATCACTTTATCACACTTGCCTCGTCGACCCAAGCGTACTGGGGAGCTGTTTAGGGGGGAATATTATAACCTAAGTGCTGATAGGTCTGCACCAATGGCCATGGCTGCAAATGGCTTAGTTAAGGCAAAATGGTTCTGACGATTCCCTTGTACGGCGGTAATAATAATGGCCAGCGCTATGGTACTACGGTGAATAGCATATTTAAATGCCGTGTATTATTAATATTATTATTAATGCTTTTCAATTTAAGTAAATAAGTGCAACAAAATGCAATGTGGCTAAACCAGTAACACTGTGACAGTAACAGAGTGTCAGTGTTTATTTTTCTTATTATTATGTTGCTGTTTGATTTTGTTTATCTATTAAATTTCAATCTTATTTGGTTACAAGAAAGCTCTTTTTTCTCAAACCCCTATACGTCCGAGAGATATATTAAAAAATCACATATTCATGGAAAAAATGTGGTTAACTACATTGTACAATTATTATGTCATGTTTTATATATGAGTCATTTCAAATGTACTTTGGTTTAACATCAATATAGCTTAAGCAATACAAACCAATTTCAAAATTTAGATATGCCAATTGATATTAACCCATTTTGACCAATTGGTTCACCTATATATCTCAATTTAAGCTTAACAAAACGAACTACACTCTTGGTTTATACAAAAACAAGCTTCAACATGTTACAAAGATTATGTGAAGTGATAAATGTAAGAAGCAAAAAACATAGGTGATAAATATATCAGGAAAATATCTGTTTCCTTCATCATACTTCACACCATCTCCTGTTTGATGTCGTTAAAGATATGTGAGGCCCACAAAAATAGTAGAAAATCATGAACTGCCTTTTGAGAGCGAGAGCAATCACATTTCTACCATTGTTTTTCAATCTTAAAGGCCCAAATTTTTATTATTTAAAGGTGTAGGTTCCGATCACATTCTCATCCCCGGGGCTCAACCGGAAGTAGTATATTTTTTGATGTCAAATGTAAGCTCATATTTTTCTGATTGTAAATCCAAAATTTCATCTCCAAATTCTTTATAACTGGTAAACCTATTTCCCATTTCTTTTTTTTTTTTACATAACAGCCTCATCCCAAGGGTTGCATACTTTCTTTTGCCTCTCAAGAGGAAACTAGACACAAGCTAAGGTTGATACCTTACACAATGCATTCCAGAGGACAAGGTCAATCAGTTGAAAGTAAATTATACACATGCTAAAATAGGAACCTACACCTTTTAAGCTTATTTCATTTCATTTCATTTCATTTTTAAAATGTTGTATTTATCCACCCTAAGGTTAAGCAGGTTTTTTTTTTGAAAATTATATGTACTTTATTACCTGAAATTAAATTATTTAGGTTGGAGTTTGAAGGTTCTTTGAGTTTGGAAGGATTTTGGGCAGTTTTAAATAAAGGAGACAATGTTCAACTATTGTTTAGTGAATCATTTTCTGCATATTTTATGTCTACTCTCATTTACAAATAGTAATATAGGCCTACACTTCCCTTCTTCATTTCAACAAAGCTTTCCATTCACCAGATCATTATTTCAAAAGGTTGTGTCAGAAATTGGATTTCTATATTATTTCTTGCCACATATCACAATCCATATCATCGTTGTGGGACATAGAAAAAGCTTTCCTGCATGTTACAATTACATGGCCTATAAATACTTGTGCATGCTACTGACTGCTTACGAATTCGATGTCTACATAATGAGCTTGTATCTTGCTTTTAGTTTTAAAGAGACACTACAAATTCCATGCAGTAGATATCAAACAGAAAATTCATTGAAAGCATTACAGGTAGAAAAATTCAGGTAAAAAATGTATTAGTTGACCTAGATTTTATTCTTAACCTTAATTTTAATATTTATAGCCAAATTCAGATTTAAAAAAATAAAAACCCATTTTATTTTTACTTTCATTCAAGAAAATACTTTTGGGGTTATTGGGAAGAAAATATGCATGCGCTGCAAAAATCGGGACGCCTGTATCATTGCCCTGCCAGATCAAAAAGTCTGGCTATGCCACTAGACCAGCCTAATAATACTATAATCATTTAAAGCAATACTATAAAGTGTTTTTCTGTAATGGCCATTTGTTGAATTCGGGATCCAGAATTTAATTCCACATGTATTTGTATAGGACAAAATGCATATGCTTTTTATCCATTTTTCGGTGGCAAAATAATTTTTTCGCAAAATACACCTGAAAACCCTTTTAAATAGTCACATTCCTTCATTTTATGCTGTTTTACTAAAAAAACATTTTTGATAAAAATCTTATAGTATTGCTTTAATTGAAAAATAATAGTGTATTATCACTCTAAGAAAATCTTACTGCTACTTTTAAAACAATTAATATATGTAAACACTTCATAAACAACATACAAGTCTCCACAGTGATCTTCAATTTCTTGTTGTTGATAGACATCTCTAACTGGAAATCCCTGTATTAACAAAATTATCTGAAACAATTAACAAAATATCAATTAAGAATGATTACTGGCCCAATATTAACACAAACTATTGGAGACACTGACATTTCCTCTGTGCTGCAAGATCCATGTTATGTCAGTGGTGATTTCTCATCTAATTTTGAGATGTCCTGAACTTGTCAGAGGTTTCATAGATAAAGGCAAAATCACAAACAAATCAAGGTATCAACATATATACCATGTAGACCAGCAATGAACATGTTCTATCCAATAGTAGAATTTCTTGGCAATCAAACAATGGGATGGACCAGATATTGTTAAAGAAAATTTGGTTGATTTTACCAAACTTAAAGCAATACTATCAGATTTTGATCAGAAATAGTTTTGAGTAAAAACAGCCTAAAGTGAAGTAAAGTGATTGTCTAAAACCTTTTTCAAGTGTATTTTGTCGAAAATTTGTTATTCCACAGCAAAACGGATAAAAAGCACATGCATGCTTTCCTATACTAATTAAATGCATGTGGAATTAGATTCGGGATCCCAAATTTAATTCAACAAATGACCATAACAGAAAAAGTAAGCAAATTTAAGCCAAATCGTTTGGAGGGTATTAATATCTACCAAAACCAAACTCAATAAGCTAATAAAATCAAAAGTCATGGGTGAAAGGGGACGCTCCATTTTAAACACTTTATAGTATTGCTTTTAATTGCAACCCATTGATTGTCCAAAATCTTTAGTACAAACAATAATCTAAACCATGAAGAGATGATTCTAGGCTTTAGAAGCTATTTCTGAATAATTTGTGAAACTTTACTAAGAACATGCCAATTTCAAACATGCGACACACTTCATCATAACTATAGATCATTACTTTCAATATATGTGACCCATCATATCGAAAGGTACCTTAAGGGTCCCAAAATGAAAATTGATTTTTTGGTCTCATCTGAAAGATTATATTTTAAGCTTTAAAATGACACCTTGCTTTTGGTTATTGGATGTTGGATTGCATAGTTACATCCAAATTGGTAAAAGGCATCGGGCTGATTCACAAAACTGTAGTACTGAGAAAATCAAGTTTGAAATTTCTGAACTGGTAAAACTTGAATGGAGAAAGGATTTTTATCTCTATTTTTAAAACATTTATTTTATGTTTTAGATGCTGGAACCTGATTAATATGATAGAATACACTTCAAAGGTAATGTTTCTGATGAAATTAGAAATTCGACCTTGGACGTGATTTTTGGCTATACCCAGCTTCAATGGCCTGTATCTCGTAATTTACTATACCGGTATTAAGGTACCTTTCGATATGACGGGTCACATATGTCCTTAGTATACCTGGAATGAAGCATAATATTTTATTTCTAAAAGACAAAACTAGGTTTCCAACATAATATGTTGGCAGCACACTAAATTTTGGCTTAAAGTTCAAGCACCTAAAATATAGCTAAAATGTATCTAATCATTCTGAAATCTGTAATTCTTAATTCACATTGCTGTGTTGCTTTGTGTTTCACTCATGTTCAGGAACCATATGATGCCGCCATTCACGCTCACTTCCGCATAAGTACAATAACCAATCATGTAGATCCTCTAACGCTTTCATCCACGACAAATTCGCTCGAAATATCAATACATTATCCTGTACCTCTTAATACAAACTTTATGTTGTCTTTTATTCAATTAGTCAATACAATTTCAGGTCAAGCTTCTGGGCTGCTAAGTTTTAAAGAATATTGATTCTGACAAAGTTTGGGGCTGAAAAGAGGGGAATCTGGGGTCAATAACCGACTGAGTCAGATGGAGGAAAATTCAATGCTGTATTGCTATTTGGGTTGGTAGGAGTATAGTTGCATGTAATTATTACAATTGACTTATTTATGGAAAATAGATTTTTGAATATATTTTCAATATTGTATTGTTCATGTCAAATGATATATTTGCATTTACATTATACTGTGTCTAATATAATTACACCTAGTTTAAAAAGCCAAGCTATGGTTATCCTATTACGCTCATAATTTTAAGACATTTGAGCCAAAGCAGGGCAACATGTACTTAAACCTTTTATTTTGATTCGAATAAGCAATACCAGCATTCTAAATGTGTTTTATAATTCATTTTGGGTTTAGATGCATACATAGATCAAATAAAATCATTTTCACGTACAATTTACTAAGTTACAGTCAAAGAAACATTATTTATTTTTCATTTGTACATGTATTAAAAGATAAATATTTTTGATGATAATTAATATAATATCTATTCAAGACACATGATAGTTTTGTTCATACGAAGTATAATCATCAATGACAACTAATCATCGATGATTAAATATTGAACTTTAGTCAACGACGCGCGTTCATACTTAACGCTGTCATCGATGATTATTTGCTAGTTTAATAATCATCGATGATAAATTTTGGATATGATTTTACGTTTCGCTAGATGCCAGTATGTAAAAAAATTTCTCAGTTCTGAAATCATGTCAAAAGAAGCAAATTGGGAAAACTATAAGAATACATAACAAACGAAAAAGAGAATATATCTATGAAGAAGAAGGTAGCCTTCATCATACTTAGTCAGTCGTCATCTTGTAGGCTATGATAAATAGGAAATATCCATAAAAAATAGTCAAATCTTTAACATAATCTGTCATTTCAAAATCAAAAAATAATTCCCCGACAAATTTGTACCTAAAAAATTTAAATTTGTTGGTAAAATATTAGCCAATAGCCACGCTGTATGTAAATACAATTTTAAAATATAAGTAAACAAGTTGACACCAGCAAATGAGATTCAGGCATTCAGTTGTGTTACATGTACATTATATATTATACAATAGGCCCAGAGAGATAACATAGGGTAAATGTGTACAGGTTCATGCATCAATAGTCACGCTTATCTTCGATGTCGTTGACAAACAATTCAGACGGACCTAAACCTCGATGACTAGTCGTTGATTACGCGTAAACCATAAGATCGCTTGTGGTTTATAACTTGAAGTTTCGTCGAAGTTTCCTTGTCAACGATCGCATTCAGACGGTCATAAACCACAAGTTTATTATCGATGACTTATTCTTCGATGATATCAACGGCTAGTCAACGATCGTCTGAACAAGCTGATAATACCATACATTCAAATAAAATGGAAAATTCTCACCACAAATGACCTGCAAAGTCAGCCAGTCATTTTGCACAAAATTCATGCAAAGGTCATTTCCTAGCAAAACATATATTTAGGGGATTTGCAATACTTAGGGTGCAAAGTTTTATTTTAACCAGATCTGAATGATGAAAACAATCCACAATTTATAAGAACCATATAACTGAAAAGTACATGGCTTCTTGTCACTTTTGAAAGTGGTCATCTTGGTTTCATCTTTAAAGGAGCTTGGTCCAATTTTTCAAGATATACTTTTCAGTGTCATACGAAATATGATCCTGAAAGAAGTTTGAGTTTCAAATTTCAATTAAATCGGTCAAACCATTTTGATTTTATGTGCAATTTTGCAAGAGACGCCAATAACATACTGTGTAAAAGTAAAATTAATTATGGTTACCATATTTAGACACATTTTCGTATATCTCCAAAACGGAACATAGCTCAGCTGTGGCATTTCACACAGGTTGTGAGAAAAATATGAGCAATATTTTGGGATCAAAATCTCCAAAAGTTTGAAAAAAAAATGTTGAAGCAATCGGACAACGCTCCTTTATTACACCTTGGCAACATTTGCCACACCATAACTTTAACTTGTGAGTGCATCTGCAGTGGACAGTCACATATGCTGGCAAATTCAAATATGATAGGACAAGAAAACTACATCACAAATGGCAGCAAAGTCATTTGACTCCTGCATTTATGATATTAATATGGCAACTCAGCGGCACATCAAATAATGTCGCATATTCTGACAAAATTTTAGTCGCAGATGTTCAACAGCATGACCAATATCATGTAATTGAAATGGCTATAGGGTAACTGTCAATCAAAAATATAACGGCTTAAAAATTTAACATAAAATATGGGGAAAATGCTATCTTCACTGATGATGAACATACTGCATTAATAAAACGTGTCATTTTGATCAGAATCATTGTGATATTACTATGTAATAAATTATGAAAACTATATATATGAAAATTATTCATTAATATTAGCTTGTATAAATAAAAACCATCTGTTACTTTGTAAAAAGATTGATAGTTTATAATGGTTTTATTGTTATATATTTGACACCGGTTTTACTGCCAAGTTATCACTAAATTATAAAACAACAATAGCTAATTTACATAAATCAGAAAATTGCCCTTGGCTAAACAGAAAGTCACAAAAACGTTATTAAAATGATGGAAAGTTGTGATGTTGGGTTGAATGTTGGCACAAAAAAAACAAAATTTTGCTTTTATAGATGGCACAAATAATGATTAATATTGCCATAACTCTACCAAATAATAACTTGACCATAGGGACTTTAGACTTAAGTTAATGTAAATCCAGACTAAGAGAAATTGGATCCTCTGAAAATAATTCATTTTCAAATGAATTTTCTAACTTAATTTCAAAATGTATATTTGAATTACGTTTTCCCATATAACATTTAGCGCAATCTTTTTTCAGATTTAGTAGTGGTTTATAACACTTTTGTAATACAAACCTAAAGGTTATTCATTTGCAGGAAATCTTCTAAAATTAGTACGGGGTGAAAGACGTCAATTAAACCCTGTAAATTTGTTTCACAACCTTAGAATTATAGCAACAAAATGATAGGGATTGACCAAATGGCAAATTGTGTAAAAAGGCGAGAATTTAAGATGACTGTAAAGCAAGATTTTTTCCACAAAAACTCAAATTTCACAGAGATTTTTGATTTTTGTATGAAATTGAATCAAACATTTGGTGATCTGGTACATGAATAACCCCCCTGTCCTTGAACACTAGTATTATTGTGGGTGGCACTTCAAATTCCCCAGCAGCTACAATCTTCTGCAAAACTGTTGGGACACTTATTAATATTGATCCTTTTTCCCCGCTCCCCTAGGTCAATGTTGAGTTAGTAGACATGTTTGCATCAACATTGATTTGGGGGGGGGTATCAAAGCCACTTTAGTAACACCAAGTATACCTTCTTACGCTCACTATGAAATTTTAGTTGCTACCGTGGTGCTTAATAATAATGGCACAAGTGTCCCAACGAGATTTGCAGAAGATTGTAGTTCCT
>JXSR01S032113.1:23009-36343 GCA_000969725.1 Ophiothrix spiculata | reverse complement strand
GTTATTTTGTTTGGAGTCACTCGTCATTTTGACGTCACGACCAAATGTTTGGTAGGAAAAATTTTGTTTGGAGGCCGAGTATGATTTCGCCCTTAGAGATGTGTTATACATCCATATTGAAGTTAATGGTGCATTACTACACGCAAATTCATCTTGTTCATTTATTTCATCAATTTGGGGTTATTTCACAGAAGACTGAAGACAATTTTTGAGCTCCAATTAATGACAAAAAAGGTATTCCACTTACTACAAATTTGCTTTTTATAATTACATTTCTTCATTACAAATCACTGCAACATACATAATTTCCTCATGTCAAAAGACACAATTTATCACTTTTTGAAATATATTTAATATTTCCTCACATGGAAACCCTTTAAGTTATCTTTGGATTATCTGATACTTGTATGCCCTTATTATATTAAAGGCCAAAATAGAACAAAATAATGTTCCACATCTCCAACCTATTTGTTGTAGTTGTTGTTGTATTGTTTTATTGTTGTTTTGTTTTGATTTGGTTGTGCTTTATTTTATTGGTACGGTAGTGGAAATAAAACGTTTAGGCTTATACTTTTTCTTGACCTTGTACGGATGTTACAAACACTTTAAATTTATGCTACTTGCTAAATGCTACATATCACTGTTAAAACACTGTTTAAAATGTTGCTGTTCAAAAAAAAGTTGTTTAAAGTATTGTTCTTTAAAGTTTTAAGCAACATTGTTCAGTTTGATATTAAATTTGTTATTAAAGCGTGTTGTCTTAATCAATGTTGTTTAAATTTTAAAAATGTTGTTTAAAGTAAAGTTTTTTAAACAACCATTGTATCAATAGATCATCGCTCAACCTTGTTTAAAAATACTGTACACAATATTGTTTAAAAATTCAACAACTGATATTTAAACTTTTAAACAAATTGTTTATTTTCTGAACAAGTTGTTTAATTTTTAAACAAGGTTGAACGATGATCTAACAGCAGTAAAAACTCTTTATATCAAAATCTGAGAAAAGTACTGTTTATAAAGAAGTATTTTCCTGTACCATATATAATATTATATGTGTTTGTTTGTTTGTTTGAAAACCCTGATATAGCAAGATAAAGAAATATTTTTTTTGTCCTGAGAAACTTTGTAATGAGTTGCCACAGAGGAGGTTTTCAAGATATCCCACAATGCATTATTCTGATACACTTAGATATAATAGGCAATAATGGTTTTCTGGACAAGGGGCAGTTAGGAATTTGAGAATTCCATTGAATAGTACTCATTCATACCTTTCCAACGATGTGTTTCTTTTCAAAACAGCCCAGTGTTTACCCACATTGCTGACACTTCAAAAACGTCAGAAACCTATACAAAAGTATAGGAGTTGAATTGGATTTGCATGTACATTGTACAATGTTGCATTGCATCATGGGATATTGTGAAAACCTCCTCTGGAGTTGCCAACTGCATTTTTTGTAAAATAATAATTTAAAAAAATGCATCTACTTTTGAAAACATGAAACATCTTATTTTATTTCTATGGCCATACCTATATCGATTGCATGCATCCCTAGGCAGGCAGGATGACATCGGATACTTTTGTTCTATTTATGGAGTTTTTTATAAGCTTATATTAAACTTCAAAGCTATAGCATTATCATGAAAATTTAGTATAGAATCAATTCATTTATAATATTATATGAAACTTTTATGCAATTTTTTCCCACAATCCGATATCCAATGCAGGTTGGGGTTATATGAAATATCAGGACCTTCCCATCATGCCTTGCTTCCAATGGGATTTTGTGTATGGGCTGTAATGAGAGGGTTTAGGTATGAAACATAGCACAATTAGAAGACCTCATCACAGTTTATTATTTCAGATATGTTTCATCCCTAAACCCTCATATTAAAACCCATACAAAAATTCCAACTGGAAGCAAAGCATGATGGGAAGGTCCTGTTTTCTTTTGGTTAAATGTGCATAACATTGGGTACTTCCATCAAATTAAATGTAGAAATAAAACGATAATGAAGTATAGTTTTTCTTCTCTTGAGGTAATGTAAAAAATTATCTTATTATAGCACTGCTTATTATTGTTATTATCTTTAAAACATTTGTGACGCGTTACATCAAAAGGTACATGTTGGGTCCAAAAATCAAAATTGAGTTTTTGGTATCACTGGGAAGCCTGTTTAATCAGCTTAAAAATGATACCAAAATTAAAGGCATCGGCCATTCGGTGACCGAGCTATGACAAATTAAAGAATGACAACATTGACGGATTTAAAAAGCACACTTCTGAGAAAAACGCGTTTGAAAATCATGAACATTTTAAACTCAAGATATTGCTGGTTTTCAAAGGAACCATTCAAAACTCCATAGCAATCAGCATTTTACTTGCCCGATTGACACCAAAGTTGGCACATATACTATATAGACTGCAACAAAGACGGCGATACCAAATTTGCCAAGGGGAATAATCAGAATGCGCTGATATTTGCCGTGCAAATTGGTCATATTTGGTACTCAAGTGACGGTCCCATGGACATTTTCAGCGAAAACTGGATCTGACTTGGTCACAAACAACGCATTTTTTTCACATTTAGAATGTATTTTTTCAAAAACAAAGTTCATTCATTGAAAATATATACTTCAAGGACCTCACTTTTTACGATATCTAAAGATCGACCTCCCGACCATTTTTCACTCATTTTAAACTTCAGACGGCCGTAGCTCAAAATCGGCCTTGCCAACAACTTGTACCTTTTGATGTAACGCGTCACATTTATACTTTGTTTTTCTTTATTCTGTGAATGGCATTTCTCATTTGAACTCATATTCCTCCGTTTCATCAATTTTCCTCTACATTTTTGTTAAATTCTTGATATGAATGTCAGCAACCTCTTTCTCTCCATGGCACTTTTTTGTGACAATTCTAAGATTTTTTCAATATTCCTTTTATATTTGAAGGCTTAAAAGGACTAGCATAGATTCCACTTACAATTAAAAACTTATGGAAATGCTCTAAACAAAAATTACACAGAAATGGCTTAAATTGAGAGATAATCAATTTGAAATATATCATTCTGTGATGATTGTGTGACTATCCAGTGTTTTCTAAATCCTAAATTTGTACCTATATTTGTACATATGGGAGAGTCACACCCATATATGCTTGTCACAGCTAGGTTCGTGAAGAGTAGGGTATTCTACTCATAGCTGTCCCTTTTTCATCCATGTGCTGTCTAGATACTCACAATCTAACTACGGACATAAAGTGCGCCTTTGAGCAGCCATTGTGGAGGATGTGATCAGATTGTGATATCTGTATAGACAGCCGTGCTGTGATCTAGATGAAATGGCACGTTAAATAAGCCTAATGTATGTATGTATGAACCTCAGATGGATTTACCAGATAAAAGATCAAACAAAGCTCCGAGATAATTTCGTACATATTAAAAGAGAAACAATTTCAGTCAAAACTTTGTTTACCCATCACAGGTGTAGAAACAAGATCTTCTTAAGATTTGAAACTAGAAACACTATTTTCACAGCATTTGTTTGCGCCGGCGCAAACAAATAAAGTTGGTAAAGAATTGTAATTTTCTCCAATATTTCTCAAAATCATGGAACACTACTGGTAGGTTATATTACTATAAACATGTTCAAATGATTCATGTTTAAAATATATAGCCCTATGGGTAAAAAAATTAGTGGTACGAATCTAGGCCAGTCCCTTTAATCACTACAATACATGCAAGCATCTATTCATTGAGACAAGTTGATGAAGTAGTCAGTTATTCACATAATAATGATCAGAAAATGAGTCAAAATAGCCCACAAAAAGTTCTCACAGCTGGGGTGATGACAAAGGCCTGTCATTCACCAAAGATGCAGGGGGCAAAAATGAGTCATCATCGTATAACTTAACGAAACATCAGATGAAACTTAAAATCATAATATCGTAATTTGACCAATTCTGAAAAATAAACAAGTTTGTCATTCAACTTTGTTTGAGAAAATTTTTAAACTTAATTCAATTTCAATATCATTCTTTCCATATTGGTGGGGTTTTTTTCAATTGCAAAAATGAAGTGAAAGAGTTCAAAATTGCTCAGTTGCTCATAAATGTCATAACTTTGTCAAACTGATAGAACACAGAAATTTCAGAGGATATTCTATTTGGTTACATTTTTTAAAACAATATTGTGGACAGAGCAACTTTCTGTAAACCAAAACTGAAAAAGATTTATCAATCTGAGGCTAAATTACACTAAATAAAAAATTGCACTCGGTTCACATTAAATTTTAAAGAGCAACTCTTTTTTGATTATCCCAATATCATGGAACTGGCACAACAAACAAGTTTTATTTTCTACCTGGCCGTACTATGTTTCATCCCAGATGAAAGGGCGTGGCCCATGAGCTACTTAATTTGCAATCAAATTCCCTTCCTTTGTCCCCAGTGTTTTGATTCCTGAATCAACGCCATTGTTTGAGTTGATAATTGATGCAAATTGTTTAAAAGCCACTGCAGATTGCAGACTTGGTCATCACCCCGGGGTGGGGGGGGGGGTACTCAAATTTGGTTTGGGTAGGGACGTGCCTATGTGAAATTTGGAAGGCCACCCATCCAAATACAGATTTTTAAGAAAAATTGACTCATCCGTATACCAAATCTTCTAAATTTAGAGCCAAATTTAATCAAAATTCTCATTTTTTCTGTCAAAATTGGCTCTATTTTTTGCCAAATTTGCTAACATTTTGATTTGGCGCAAATTTCCAAAAAAAATTAAAAGATAACCCATAAAAATACCACATTTTGAGAAGAAAAAGGACCGATTGGAATACCAGAAAGCCTGATTTTGCTACCCGAATTTGTGGCACGTTCCCATAACCCTTTTATACTAAGTAGCCCCCCCCCCCGGGGTCATCATATTTGATAAAAATATCTTTGAACTTGATGCTTCTTATTCATCTGAAATTTATGCAAATAATTTCAATTTGGCACTATACTTTGTATTAGATTTCTGAAAGCTTTTTCTCAGAATAATGCAAGCATATTTACTTTTGTGGTGTATCTTTCTAAATTAGCTGCACTGAAATTTTGGGGAAAAACAATAAAACTTATTTCAATTTGAGGGGGAAAATTCTAAGCAAAAATGGCGAAGGAAAAATTATTGATGTTTTTTGTAAATAGTAAACAAAAATGACAAATGTGCTGCTTTGAGGTACAAATTGTTGTAAAATCTTGAAATTTGAAGAAAATTAAATATGCACATCAAACGCACAAAGTTTTTGGACATTTTACATTCAAATTGTCAGTAAGGTGAAATTGAGTGTGAAATTTATGTGATTAAAACTGAGTACAATGGGGCAAGACTTAAAATGGGGCACCTTATCTCTTTCCTGTCACGGCAGATTTAGCAGGATTGCCATTTAATTGTTATTTCCCTTGTGGGGCTAAGACTTTAAATATCAAATAAGTAAGGCCGAAACCATAGTCGGCCTCCAAACAATATTTTCGTTACCAAACATTTGGTCGTGACGTCAAAATGACGAGTGACTCAAAACAAAATAACTTTAACACCGAGACCAAATAAAATTTTGCGCTAGATTACACATGTTATTGAATTGCCATATTGGACCAAATGTTTGTTACCCGTTCATACTTTAAATTCTATGGCAAATATTTGGTGACGTCACAACCAAATGTTTGGTAGGGAAAATTTTGTTTGGAGGCCGACTATGGTTTCGGCCTATGGCTCTGGTTCAATTCCTGGTTCTCAGAGGCCTTGATTTTTTCCAAGTCTCGGCTCCCAACAAGGGAAAGAATAATCACTGTTCTCCTAATGATGCAAAATCATTTTGATAATGATCTGGTCCCACTATGCTTTGTGAACTATCCAGGAATGCATCATTAAAGAACTGAGAGCAATGGTGGGACAGGGGCTTTAATAAGAGAGCATCTCTAATGGTTTATGTATGCTCATGCCTTCATAAAAATATATTCTGGCTATCTGATCATTTTCCATATGATTTCCATTTTTCTAAGAAATATCTTCCTAAATCAAAGTTTAAGAAAACATGAAGAATAATATAAGACATTTCTTAATCTAGTCATACACCCTTCAGATTAAAGCTTACCAAAACACTTGATTATTGTATAATTCAACTTGAACTCGATTCCATTAAAAATTCAAAGCAAAATGTGTCTAACCTGACACATAAATACTTTGTTCGGGCACAAAACCAGCAACAACAGAAAAATAATCACAAATTGACATTTCCTTGATACCAGAGAGATTTGAAAATACAACTTGCGGTTTTCCACTCGCTACATGCACAGCACGACTAAGGAAAGTGCTCCGAAAGTACGTCATGAACAGCCAGTAAGCTTAACTGTACTAATTAATGTGGAAATTCCCTGGCAATGTACTCTCTGACATTTGAAACCAATTAAAATCATCTGGTTAATTTCGTTAACGAGACTGTTTTTTATTTGACTTCCATCTTGTTAGCATGTCTAATGATTTCATGGCTTAGTTAACCATTAGGCAAGAACACTTTAGTATTTTGTATTTACATTTGCACATAATTGTCCAATTAACCAATGTCATGATTTTTTAAGAATAAAGCTATCATTGTCAATGGTTCACATGATGCTTTTCACTTTTTTCTCCAATATTAAATTGCCATGCCATCAGGAAATCATCACAATCATCTTGATTCATCTTGAATTAATTTCAAAACATACTTCTTATGGGCTACCAAACATTTGGTGCATCAAGTCTTTGTCATCTTATAATCTGATATATAGTTACAATGTATTTTCTATTAGTAACGGAGGCTTGGTGATGAAAAATCAATACTCCACCAAATTTTCTTTGCTTTGCAACACCAATCACCCGTTATTGATTAGAAGATGCATTGGAATTGATGTAATAACAAAGACTTGTTGCACCAAATGTTTGATAGCTCAAAATAGTATGTTTTCGCCTTTAGAGTAATACTATACACTCTGAGAAAAAATGGTGCTAAAGGGGTTCTAAACTTGTCCTCTATATGGAACCGTATATGGGTCTTTAAGGAACCTAAATGAGTTCTAAAATAGCCGCTTAGCACCTTTTTAGGTTCTGTAATGAACCTTTTTAGGATCTTCAACTTTTAAGAACCCCTAAATTCTTCACGGTTCCATATAGAGGACAAAAAGGTTCCAAGTTGAACCTTGTGTTCTGAGAGTGTATAAGCTCTCCTAAAACGAAATGCCTCATTTTGTTTGTGTTTGTTTGTTTTGGTTTTTTTAGAATTTAGCTGTCTGTATTGTAAACTGCTTACCAGTATTACTTGGGTTGGTGTTGAGATTAATGCTTGCCAAAAGCATAAACTTATTGCTTATAGCATTCCATTCAAACCTCACAATACTATTTCAACTGATGGTGTGCTTTTCCCCAACATAGAATTAAAACAGGTCCATCTAAGACCATTAGTTAACCATTAGACAAGTTCTGTCCATTTCAAAGCAAAACAAAGCGCTTATTGCAAAAAGCTTTGTATTACCGGTGTCAAAACAAATTCACGTCTAATCTATCCAGAGAGGGAAAATAACCCTGGTAATGAATTAATCTGGCCAAAGGGATGCGATGCCTGCCGAAGCTTTCATTTAGAAAAACAATTGCGCACAATTAGCCATACTGGCCTGGTGAATATCATCTGCCTGCTATTAAGGCAGGTGGCTGAACTGCACTGACCTTTAGTGTGGGTAGACTTCGAGGGAGATATGAGCAAATCTTTTGCTTTTAAATATGCTATCTCAATCCCATAAAGAAAAGGCGAGGAAATTTCATTTACTTTAGGATCAAACGTAGGATCAGAATTTTAAAAATAATAAAAAATATAGAAATATAAAAAAATATGATCATTTGGATTCCCATCAATTAATTGACGATATCTCATGATCCTATCTTTGAAAGTTTTCTTGTTGTGATCTCTCCAATGAGAAATAATCATTAACACTGGGATACACTGTATGCTACATACTGAAATACCTATCAGATAAATTAAAATGTTCAAACATTTTGGTATATATATTTTAGCACAATTACCATTGTACTTTTGAACAGTGTTACCATGGTTACCTATAAATGTAAATCAGGGAAAATGTTTCACAATGGTTAATGCAAAAATCAACCCCATTTCTCATTTTAAATACTATGTTTTGCTCTTATATTAATTTTTAACACTGATTGTTAATTATATCACAATGATACAAATTTCAAATTTGAGAAAATTAGGGTGTTTTTTTTCATCTCCTTAGTACATTGGTCACAAATAAATAATGATTTAAAGATACCAGTACCCAGTGTCATAATGCCACCTATATAAATAACATAATATATTGTTCAAAATTGGACTTTGCATTTCAATACTAGATTACCAGCTCATTATCTCAATAATGTAATCACGTTTTTACTTTCCACATTTTAGCCGCATGCCTAAGGGATACAATGACACAACAAAGTCAAAATCCGAGATATCCGATACTTTACCCCAATCAAGCTTACGCATAACACTTTTTAAAACATTTAATATCCAATATCGTCTCAGGCAAAGCAGGCTTACCACCACGCTCGCAACATGAGCACAATAAAAATAAACCAGACAATGCCCATTATTTCGACCGTAGTAATCGGAGCTAAAATGTTGCCCAAGGCTAAAATTGTGACACTTCATGCTTTGTGTGGATAGCTTGCTTCATTAAAGCTTCCAACGAGCCATTAATTTATGCTGACTTTGACAAGCACTAAATCGTAGAATTTCTTTTATAATGATAATGATATGCACGAGTGTGATGCACAGATTTGATGTTTTTGCTTTGGAGGAAGAGAGGAAGATAATTCTACACTATAGGCTAGGAAAAGTATGACTCCTAATGTTTCAGGCATGGTTTCCCTACTTTTACGTTTATGTTTGTTTCTTCTATTATACAATGTTTCAATGAAGGTTTTTAATTATTAAATTAACCAACAAATTATATTAAAACCAAAAGAAGATATCAGGACCTTCCCTTCATGCCTTGCTTCCAATGGGATATTTTGTACAGCTTTTGATAAGAGGGTTTAGGGATGAAATATAGCACAATTAGCAGACATCAACTTAAATTTGCATTTCAGATATGTTTCATCCCTAAACCCTCTCCTCACAACCCCTACAAAAATTCCCATTGGAAGCAAGGCATGATGGGAAGGTCCTGATATATTTTTAGTAAAACCTGACTTATATATAAAGTTTTAAACAATTTGAAGAAATAAAAACGATTCAAAACTATTGAAAGTTTAAAACATGTGCTTTAGATTTGTCATGTACATCTCAGTTATCTTTTATTTCAATAATCAATTTGTTCAGGATCCATTGAAGATTTGGTTAAATTTTACCCACAATATTCAAAATCAACGAAAAATAAGCTTAATTAATAATTGCAGTGCATTTTTTAATTGTTTGATTACAGTTTAATTATTGTATTTCAATATTTGTTATAAATGATTTACATTTAATAGGGAAAAATTAAGACAATGTTCCTGTCCAACAACATAAAAATATGTCGCAAAAAGCAAAAATAAAAAACATTTTTTAAAGTAAAATCAAACCTCTACAACAACTTGAAGTCCCTTTAAACAGTTTTCCATTTTTATAGACTTGAGAAGCAATTAACCTATTTCCAAACCACCATCTGAGAGACATGATATTCTAGCATGTTAAATTTTGTTGGGTTTCCTATACCTAACAAGAAACTGCATTCTCCATGCACTAAATTCAAATTGAGTGCATGTGTTTGAACTGATTACTGAATCAGTTTGATTTGTAAAGTAATTGTGATGGTTTTATACAGAAAAACAGGTTACATGATTGGAATAATTTCATACAATTTGCAGCTAACATTTATTTTCCATTTTCATTAATTGACCTAATTTTAAGACTTTGGAGGGTAAACATGCAATGCACATGTATTATCATTTAATTTTCCATTCTGACATGATAGAAACTTAGCTCTACATGATATAACAATCATTTCACCAATAGCTACAAATCAGAGAAAACTGATGCAAACAAACTGATGGCACTTCACTGGACTAAATATTTCCCTTTTTTTTCAAAATTCCTTCAGTGTTCAAAATTCGAATGATCTCATAGTATGTTGAGGTTTGGCCAAAATACTTTAAACCCGAAATCAGCATTTTTGCAGGCCTTGTCTTTTGAAATTTGCTGGCGAGTGACAATTAAAGCACTCTCCTCAAAACTTGTCAGGTGAGCTGCAGGGGAGTGATTTTAATAGCTTGTATTGTTATTACACCAAATGTAGGCGAGTAATAAAAAGCTCACCTCAGCTTTATTTTAAGTGAGTGATGGCGAGTGATTGCTCTCGCTCACCTCAAAAGGCATGATTTTTGTTAACTATAGGTTTAACAAAATGTTAATCAAATATGATGAGCAAAAAAACTGTTTTATCATTTCAATTTCAGGGAGTGATAACACAGTATAATCTTCCTTTATTTAGATATTATTAACACAATTGAAACGTACTTTTCATTTCTATTCGTTATTCTTCCTGACAGTAACTACTTATGTAATTTGATACCCGAGCTCATTTCAGATCAGATTTAAATTCAACACAAATGGTGAAAAATATTGCATAAGAAGTACTAGTATAAGATAAGCTTTCATGACAAGTACATACACACATACAAGGTTTAAACAGTTTTGCTCTCAGACAAATTTTTGACATGATTTTAAAACTGTCATTACATTTGGTGAAAAAATAAATTAACTCTTGTGCTAATACAGTATCCCTTTGCAAAAAGAACAAAAACTAATTATGTAAAACATATACAGAAAGAATCAAATTTCCTGAGAGTATCGTTTTCTTCACCATATCAAGTTTCCTTGTCATTCTTTTATAGTCAATTACAATAAATGTATTTAATTTTGAAATTCTTAAGAGATTTAGCACCTCATGAAAATGACGAAATAAGCAAAATCTGAATTCTGAAAACATTGTAATTCCCAAATGTCATCATCAGTAGATAGCAAGCCATCATATGGCCTGATATCATCTTTTTGAGAAAGCACAGGTATTTTTTCTGTTGTTGTCTTCGGTAGATAGCAAGGTTTCAAGTCTCCCAGTTTGCATAAATTGCCATTTGGAAATTATGACGGGCCTACCAAAAATTGTCATCAACGATGGTGGTTCAATCAAGCGAGAAGTCAAGAATATCATAGTTCATATAATGAAAAATTACAAATTTCTGAATTGAAACATGTCAAACAAGTCAGTGTCAGAATTGTAATTAAGGTTAATAATTTCAAATTTGAATTTGAAAAAGGTGACTATTTGGGGATTGTTTTCTATGCTCTAGTCATCTAGAATTTTCATCTCGGTATATAGTAAAAAATAGTTCAGAATCAATTAAACAAACAATACTGACAAGCAGACTTTACAAGGACTATAGACCCGAGTAACAGAGTAGCAAAGGTACGCTGCATGTGACCGTCCACCCCAAAACAGCCGTAAATGCAGCATTTTGTCATTTTCACTTTTAAAAATATTTCCAAAGACCATGCTACAAGGATTAAAATAACACCTAGAACTTGATTTCCATAAGTTATGTCCATTAAACATGTTGAAGGTTGTAAGGGAAATGTATAACTGAAATAAACAAACAGGTTCAAAAATCAGTAAACCCTATATTTTTTAATATTGATCGTCCTCAAAATATACAGATATATTTCATATTGCCAATCATTTTCTTGAAATGAAACTTTGCTGGTGTTTTGAAGTTAGCACAAGGAAAGTGAATCTGTCAAAAAATAAATTTTGGCAAATTACGACCTTGACACATATTTTCGCCTGTTAGTGCAACATGAAGTTTGCTGCATTTACAGCTCATTTGAAATGGACAGTCACAAATGTCCCTGCTTTTAACAGGTTTTGACAGAGTACCTCAATAGTCAACAAATTGTGTTTGTCCAGGAAATTAGAGCATACTGAAACATGGTGTTAAGACCTTCTGTAAACTGATCAAGGACTACTTCAGAAGTCAACACAGACTTTAGCTAAAATATATGTTAAGGGCTACATAGTAAGTAAATAGTCTCCTTAAATTTACACACAAAAAATCCAAGGCATTTTTAGTTATATCAAAGTTGCAGTCTTCTTTTAAATGAGGTCAAAAACATATCTTTTGAATTTTTCTATATTATGGATTAACGCCCTGCGGGGCAGGTTTTTTCTCACCCCGACCCCGTCGTTCCCCGACATTATTTTTCCAGACCCGATAAAAATTTAGCTTGCCCCAAGCGACCCCGACCCGAAAGGATTTTTTCTAGACCGGACCAAGACCGGCAGTTTTTCATGATTTCCCGGTCAAAATGGATATTTTTCCCCGACCCCGAGTTACCCCGAATTTCAAGTCATTAAAATAGTGTTTAACAAGGATTATGACATTACAGACACAGCAATTAATTGTTGCTCCAATTTATTTTTACCCGAACGAGCTTTGATTTTCCCGGACCGAATGTAAAATTTCCCCGACCCGGTCGACCCCGGTAATCTTTTTCCCGGACCATACCGAACCCGAAAATAGCTCAAAAAAATTCCCGACCCGCTTTTGGTACGGTCTGGTCCGGGAAAATTCGGGGTTTCAGGTTTCCCCGCAGGGCCTTATTATGGATACCACAACATGCAGACCTGATATCATTCATTTCACACAAAATATCTTTGAATTAAGGTCATATAAATTTCATTTTTACAATATAATGGAAATAAACGAATTGCCAGAGTTCCCTTTAAAAGGTCAGCATCCTTCACAGGGTCTTGTAGCTTCTCATTCTAATCAAGTTTTCATTGAATATTTCTCCCATAACTAGCGATTGTCACGGACATACTAACGTGCTCAGGCACCTCACTTGCAAATTTAGCCATCGGGAGCATTTTACAGCGATAAAAAACTGGCCACTTGAAAATCAACTCTCACTTAAAGAAAAATCAATTGAAGAGCCCAACCTTTTCCTTGTGTGCCTACATAATAACCTCTTACTATTTCTTGTGTTGGTACGTGACGATGTTAGTGATAGCTACTTTAGCGATAAATTCAAAGAGTCGTTCGGACACTCGTCAATATCAAGGCTACTTTGACATCTTGGTCATCACCATACTGACCATACAAGTGGACAATTAGGTCATCTCATTTAGAGCAAAGTTCTGATACTATTCTAGCAGGGGGACACTAGTCACCAACTGGTCAGAAAAATTGTTTCACACCAGCAATTGTGTCAAAATGCGTCTGTTTTG
>JXSR01S032113.1:0-15644 GCA_000969725.1 Ophiothrix spiculata | reverse complement strand
TTCTTTGATGGTGGTGTGACTATCCTGTGTTTCCTAAATCCTAAATTTGTACCTCAGATGAATTTACCAGATAAAAGATCAAACAAAGCTCCTAGAAATTATTCAATACATATTAAAAGAGAAACAATTTCATCAAAAATAATTTGTTTGGCCATCACAGGTGTAGAAACAAGATTTGTCTAAGTTTTCAAACTAGAAACACTGTTTTCACACCACTTGTTTTCGCCGTTGAAAAAAATTAAAGTAGGTAAAGAATTGCAATTTCTCCAATATTCCTCAAAATCATGGAAAACTACTTGTAGGTTATTTACTATAAACATGTTCCATCAATTAAAGTAAAAAAAAATATGTAGGTAAAAATTAGTGGGAAGAATCTTAGTTCTAGGCCAGTCCCTTTAAGTGTAAATAGTTCCTGTCACAATGAAAAAATGATTTTTTAAAGAAAACTGCCCGGGAAAACTGTTAGTTTTGACAATATAGAAAATGACAGAGATAACCGATTCAACATAATTTTTCAAAGATCTGATTCAAAACTGACATATACCTTAGTTTAACACAAGCAAGCAAAACACACTGATGCCACGAAGTCGCATCTCGCATTAAAGACTGATTTTGAAAACAAGATTTAAACAAAGATAGAGTAAAGATATTTGAAAAAAAAGATTGAATGTATCTATAATATGTACATAAATATTTACAATCTGATTGATTAAATTCTTGATGATCTGATTACAGTGTTATATATATTTGCTTCCATATCAAGTTCAATATCAATTCTAAATCGTTCTTGTTTTGTGTAATTTGCGTGTTTATTCGGGTGAGTTGAGTTAAACAAAGTTGCTGAAGAGAATTGTTTTCAGTTTCAAATTATGACATACGTTAGCAAGCTTAACTCTCTAAATGCAAAACAGTGGGAAAATTTAGTGAATCTTCATTCATTCATTCATTCATTCATTCATTCATTCATTCATTCATTCATTCATTCATATATAAAGGAGTGAAAAACAATTTGAAGGAGTGAAAGAGTTAGATAAGGCCAAACAAATAAAATTCCTTGTTTGTTTGTGTTGTTATGCCGAAATTGCATGATATATGTCATCACGCGATTTCGGCAGAGCAGATGCCAAAATCGCGTGATATCGGTGAATCACCAATTTCCGGTTTTATATCGAACAATTCGTGCGTTATATCCAGCTTGTAACCATTGTGGTTACAAAAAAGCCCAACAATAAAAATCTGTTGATAAGTCAGAATCTCGGGGCCTCAAATCTGATAGGATGGACGTTAAATCAGTATATGTATTAGAAATTGGTTTACGCTCGTCAAAGTTGGTGAAATGTAGATAGATAATCTACCCTGCCGACTACCGAATACAGATACAGATACAGATACAGATTGTCAAATCATGTTGTTGCATTGTTGAATTAGCTCCGATTGCCGGCCATCACCATCACGGGTTTTCGGCAATATCAAAATATGCTCATGAATATTAATAGAATACGTAATGGCATGAATGGTATCGCGATTTCGTCAGTGTTGATGCCGTAAATGCATGATCGCTCCAAACTTCGATGCCGAACAGCCGTGATCATAGCATATCATACGTCATAGCAAAATAAACAAATATGATTTCACAATTTTCTGAATGCAGGCTGGTTAAACGCATGCACTTTTGTACTAAAACAGTAAGTACACGGTGGAAAAGCAAAAATGCCTGCCGAAATCATGCGATCTCGGCAGACAAATTTTGCCGAAATCACGTGATTTCGGCAAGCGTTTGTCAAAATCACGTGATCTCGGCCATCACGCGATTTCGGCGTAACAGTGTGAGTGTGTGTGTGGTTCAAAGGTAATAATTGAAAATGAGTAATAGATTGACTGGTTAAATTGCTTTATTTTTGGTCAATTTAATGATAAAAATAGTTTATTTTGGAGCACTTTTTCAGAGATGGTATGGTTTATAAGAAACACACATTTATTTTGTCTTGGCCTTTTTTGGAATGTAAATTAACGTTTGAGGGGACCAGTGGTGTAACCAGATGTTTTGAAATGAGGGGGCAAGAAGGGGCAGACATCTTTCAAGGTGGGGGTGAGAACAAATCAAAAATAGGAATTCTCCATAGATCCATGTACAAAGTCAAATTTCCTTTGGGGTGCAAAAGGGGGGGCGAGGGTTTCGTCAGGGGAGCTCCCGCCCCCCTGCCCCCCTGGTTACGCCACTGGGGGGGGGGGGGAGTTAATTCATTCCCATTGTTTTAATTGGTGATACCCACTAGCTACATCATCCAAATGTTGTAATCAGCATTATCAATATGATGTTCAAGGAGTATACAATGCATGTTTTGAAACTCCTCATCTTATTTTTCTTTTTAATAAATAACTTCCATAATATTTCATGAAAAGTTTAAAAAGTAGGTCCTACATCAATGTTTTTTAGTCTAAAAAGAATACGATGTCCTGTTTTTTTGACTTGTCAAAAACTTAAGGCTCACAGAGATATCTTGGCCTTGTAGTTTATGACAGATTCTGCAGCCAAAGCTAATTGCAATTCAACTTACAATTTGATGTTATTTCCTCGCTAATTGTTTTCATACAACATGAAAACGTTTTATGGGTTTGTTTTGAACAAACTGCTCACATGGGCTACATGTACAGTCCTACTTCTATACATTCAATTTCTTTGTCAAGAAAAGTAGCAATCTTTATATCAAATTACATTGTTTTTCTATAGATTTAAGTTTTCAAAAGAGTGATTTTAACTTCAAAGTTCGAATCAAGCATAGCCCTTGTTTCGGGCTCTTAATATTGTTCAATTTAGTGTATATCATGTCTGGTACTCTCTGAATTAAACTAAAATCCCAGTGAAAATCCTTTCGCCTGCCTGGGCTCATTGCTGGGTCCGTGGGAAGGAAGATCAGGGGAACGATACTAGTTCTAATCAAGCATACAAATAT
The DNA here is from genome assembly GCA_000969725.1 of Ophiothrix spiculata. Classification (NCBI taxonomy): domain Eukaryota; kingdom Metazoa; phylum Echinodermata; class Ophiuroidea; order Amphilepidida; family Ophiotrichidae; genus Ophiothrix; species Ophiothrix spiculata. The sequence continues at coordinate 12,690 of JXSR01S032113.1, read as the reverse complement.
TTTTCTGCTATAAAACTTGAAAAACTATGCCAGGACTACATAGGCCTGTCAGTAGACCTTATTTGACGTCCAATTAAAGCTACAATCCATTTATCCATTAATTAATGGTTGTTAATTACATCTATCTTGAGGAAGTATTGTTACTGTAATGACTTCCACAATCAATCAAATCTAACATCCTCAGATTTAACTCACTTATAGGTGGAAACATTTCATTTAATTAGTTCAAGTCTGAAGCTTAAAGGGGGCCAGCTGAAACCCATAAGTCAGGGGTTTGCATCAGTTTGTAGACATGAAGGATCTGATACCATATTGTCTATAAAATGTTCCAGTTTGATACTGTTGAACAACTGTGATTTGGAATGAAGTTCGATTCAAAGATTCACTTTTAACCCTTTGAACCCCGGCCATTCCACTTGTATCTGTACTGCTGACCAGAGCCAACTACAAAAACACCAACCTTAAACTTACTTTGATTTGATTTCCCTTGCTTTACTTTTTTCATTTTACAGCAGTCTGAATTGTTCCAATAACCAGCATTCACAAAAGAATACTATTTATGTTGACCAACATATTTGATATTTACGTTGTAGTCAATGGGCGGCGCCACATTTGTTGAAAATTGTGATCAAATTAAGAAAATTTGAGGAATTTTTCACCTCTGTTGAGTAAATAAGAGCAAAATGACCCATCAACCAGTCCATATATTAATCGTCTTTTTTGTGGATTATCTGCTTCTTGTTAATTGCTGTTTGGTGAGTCTGTTATATTTTTATTTGAGTATAAATTAGGCCTTTAAAGTTATTTTTTTTTTCTTTTCATTATTATTTTTCTAGACATTGGGCTTAAATGTTGTTATCCTCCCCTCATTGAGTTGGCTAACTTTGTTTTTCTTTAACCATCAACCATGGGTTCAAAGGTTCATTGATGTCTTCCGATATAAATAAGACCATTGAAAATTGTAACTACCGTCTTTTTGACAGACACATCAAGTTTCTGAAACGTGATCTAAAAGCCTGTAAACCGGCTCATACGGTACATGTACTGTACACAAAGGGTTAAGCCTTTACCACTCCAACATCCTAAGGTCTCCTCCCCTCCACCCTCCCAAGGTCCCCGTTCCAACAAGTCCTCCTAATTACAGGTTTAAATTGGTTTAACTCTGAAAAAAAAATCAAGTCTGAATAACAAAATGGTCCAAGGCAGCAATCTGTGGTACTTTTTATGGAGGAGACTATTTGAGAAGGTCAAAAAGGACTTACCCACAAAAAAAACCCAGGAAATGTCAATGTTTGCCTTAATGGCTCTGTCTGGAGAGCAATGGGGAATAACAGAGCCTTGGGTGGGGGAAGGAGAAAATTCCATACCACTCATCACCTCATGCTATCACCATGATCACTAGAAATAGAACAGATATTTTGTAAAATATAAACATTAAACAATGATGATGTTGACTTGTTTTACCCCTGCTACCGATGGGAAAAAAATGAAGAATGTATCCCTTAAATGGACATTGACACTTGTACACTGATCAACTTCAACATTTTCACTTATTTTTTTACTTTTTCAACTTCAAGTTCTAAACTTGTGAAATATTTTTTTATATTGATATTTATTTATTCATAAATCTAGATCTGTATCCTTAGTTGATATAGTTTCTGAAATGCAGTTCTTGAAATGCAACTTGTTCAAACACATGTTTGACTACAGCACAGAAATATGGATTGTGTAAGTCGTAGAAATATGGATCAATAGTCAATATTAATCAATGAAAAACAAATTTATTTCAAGAAATAGAATGACTAAATGACTTGGTAAATGATGAGTGTTTGTCTTTCATCTCCTACAGCCGGTAGGCGTAACTTGAAAATTCAATATATTACAATTTTGCAACGTAAACAAAAATTAATTTTTCTCATGGTAAAAAGATCAATATTTGTAGCAAGCTATTAGAGAGTGATACACATAGCCTATAGGTTCTACGTTGAAAAACACAATGTAATGTAGACCCATGCAAAGTGTATCATTCTATAAGGTTTGATAAACTTTCAAGTTTAGGGGCCATTTGGCGAGTTCAACACCATGCACCTCTTCCATGGCCCAGAAAAGCATAGGTGGAACTATACATGTGGTGCTTCGCAATAGTTTTAAAAAATACACTTTTATCAGGGTTTATGATTATTTTTTAATTTACAAAAATAATCATAATTTTAATCATTGATTTTAATCAAAAAAAATGATTTAACTCGATTAAAATTAAATAAATCTAGGTGTGTTTTTTTCAATTAAAATCATTATTTAAATCATGATTAAAATCAACTTGATTTAAATCAAACAAATATTTAATCAACATCAACCAATTATAATTTACACAACACTTTTTATATTATCTCTCAAAAAACATGAGATAGTAATGGTATCATAAAATTGAACCCATTTATTTAAAATAATAAATCTCAAAACCAACTAAAAAAGTTTACTACAAATTTGTCTGTCCTGGTTAATCTGTGTGGGTAACTAGAATTTTAGTTTATGAACAATTTTTGGGGCATACATGTTATGGGCACCAGCGGGGCATTGTATTCTTGGTTTGTTTGTTTTTTCTATTTCATGATTTTGGATTTTAACATCATGGAAAATTGTATATTTTGAATTAAAAGTGAAATAATCTCATTTAACCACCTCCCCCTTTCTTAGCACACTAGCAGTTCCTAACAAATTATAAGGTGCTTAAATTGTAAATTCCAAGCAAATTTTGGTACTTACAAAATTACAAACAACTTGGGGGGGGGGGGCTCAAATTATGAAATGAGGGGGGTGTCACTAAAGGTTACCATTACCATTTTTTTAGGTCCAAAACTGGCTGATTTTCTTTTTTCTTTTTCTTTTTTTCTTTTTTAATTCACATCATTTTGTAAGGTTTTTTTCCCTCAACAAAACTGATTTTAACCTTTTTTTGTTAATTTTTTGAAAACTGGTCCCTCACCAAATGCTCACCTGGTGGGGGGTTTTTTGGTAAAAATGGGACCATGTATACGGATTTTCTATGAAAAAATCATGTAACTAATTGGAGTGGCATATCCCTGTATCCTACATTATGCGCGAGTGCCCCAGGCAATTTCTATTCAATTTGTTCATTCGCATTTGTATGTTGATAAAATCTGAAAAAAATATTGCATGCATGTTTTATTATTTTGTTTCATTCATGTTTGTAATAACAATAACATGTTTGTTTTTGTTTAATTCATGCTTGAAGAAAAGCAGCTGATAGATTTTTTTTTTATTTTTTTTTAAATTCTTGTTTTAGAATACAATAATACTAGACTTACCTCCTGTCAGATCCCCAACGTTTTTCAAATGGTAATGGCATGATTCCACACAATATCAATGTATATATCCTGCACAAAATGTCTATTTCCAATTAAAGAATTCCAATATCAGAATTTCAATTCCATTCACTCCTGTGCAAAGAAAACCATCATTACTTCAACGCTGACAGTAGCATACTGCTTATACTGTGAACATGTGCTGTCATAATCAAAACACATTGGCAACATGTTGATGCTATTGCATTACTGTCGCTCTCTCATTCAAACCTCCGTCTTGCAGATATCAAAAAGCCATTTTAAAATCCAGCAATGCGCAAATACCACATCTTAAATATCTCAGGGCATCCATATCCATCCGTCCGTTATTTATGGTCCGATTTTAAAACGGAAATTTAAAGAAAACATCCTTAAAATCCAGAGATGTGCAAATCAGCTAAACCACAACATGCGCCTGTCAACGCTGTTCAATATTTTTTGTTTGGGTGATGAGCTCTTATCGACAGCTTGCTTACAAAATTATAATGATGAGGAATCCCGGATGAATTTATAGGTTATTCGCAGGCCTGGTTATTCGGACAAACCAATGGAGCTCAGCCTTTCAAAGGAAACACACCCTAGTAAAAGTCGAGTACAAAAATAGTACAACATTCCTTAGGTGCACATTTGGAACATCGATTAAGTCCAATTTGAGTACATTTATAGTACACAAATTTGTACTATATTTGTACTAAAACTGTACTATAATTGTGTTCCAAATGTGCACCTTAGGAATGTTGTACTATTTTTGTACTCGATTTTTTCCAGGGCAGGAAACGCTACTGGGGAATTTGACCAGGTTTCTACCAGAAAAATATTTGCTCCTAAAAATCCGGAAAAAGGGGGGCGGGGCGGGGCAGTGTTATAACTTGACTACAGTTTTTTCAAATTTGGTAGATATGATGCTTGATCAATACCGATATTGATATAGTAAATCCAACAAAAACAAAAAGTTTTACCATATTCTGTTGCCATGGAAACGAGGTAATTTCCTCAGATTTGGTAAAAAATGGACCTAACTCAGCCATCATTCACTCGTTTTCAACCAAATTTGGTAGGTGTGACTCTGATGATATATGATCAATACCTATATCGATTATACATAAATTTCACGAAATTACATTTTTAATCATATTCTGTTGCCATGGAAACGAGGTAACCTCAGACAACTCAGCCATCACTGTTCATTCGTTTTAAACCAAATTTGGTAGCTGTGATACATGATCAATACCAATATCGATAATACAAGTTTCATGAAATTCGATTTTTAATCATATTCTGTTGCCATGGAAACTAAATAATTTCCTCAGATTTGGTAAAAAATGGACCTAGGCTCAGCCATCATTCACTCGTTTTCGACCAAGTTTGGTAGGTGTGCATGATACATGATCAATACCAACATCGATTATATATAAATTTCACGAAATTCGATTTCTAATCATATTCTGTTGCCATAGAAACGTGGTAATTTAGTAGCTGAGTTTTGGCAAAATCTTAAGAAAATTAGGAATTTAATACGTTTCCATGGCAACAGAACAAGATTTGAAAACGTATTTCATGAAATTCATCTAAATCGATATTGGTATTGATCGTGTGCCACATCTACCAATTTGGTTGAAAGCGAATGCATTATGGCTGAGTTAGGTCAATTTTTTACCAAATCCAAGGAAATTAACACGTTTCCATTGCAACAGAACATGATCAGAATTGGAATTTCATGAAATGTATGTATAATCGATATTGGTATTGATCATGTATCACATCTTTAAAATTTGGTCGAACACGAGTGAATGATGGCTGAGTTATGTCTACTTTTTACCAAATCTGAGGAAATTACTACGTTTCCATGGCAACATGATTAAAAATCGAATTTCATTAAATTTATGTATTATCGATATTGGTATTGATCATGTATCACACCTAGACCAAATTTGGTTTAAAACGAGTAAATGGTGGCTGAGTTAGGTCCATTTTTTACCAAATCTGAGGAAATTATCACGTTTCCATGGCAACAGAACATGATTAAAAATGTAATTTCATGAAATTTATTTATTATCGATATTGGTATTGATCATGTATCACACGTTTCCATGGCAACAGAATATGATAAAACTTTTTGTTTTCGTTGGATTTACTATAATCAATATCGGTATTGATCAAGCATCATGCATATCTACCAAATTTGGTGGAAAAACATGCTTTAATAGCCGAGTTCCGTCTATTTTTTTTTCCAAATCAAAGGAATTTTTAAAGAAAAATCAAAGAAATCACGTTTTTTCATGTTTAAACCTCATTAATATTCATGAACGTTATTTTCAAGTATCATTATACCCATATTTGGAATCGTTTATGTGTTAGCTTTCTATTAAATGTATACTTTTATGGTGTTTCATAGCTATTTTCAGCAGTTACAGCCTTTTAAATGCAAATTGATCGGATTTTCCCATAGACTTACTGTATAATTTTTGATCCACTTTTGACAGTCGACACAAAATGGCGCCCATGAGCAAAATTTGAAATCCCGCCATGTCGCAACTCTGTATATAATATAGGGACTCTAGTTGCCCATGGGTTGCGAAATCCTGCATACGCCCCTGTCAATAACAACTTTTTTTAATGCTATATTGTAAAGTTTTGGGTTAATTGTTGCATTTAGGTGATAAGGACACTAAAAATCATATTTGAACTAAAAGTAATAGTGCCTTTAAACTTCGGCTTTATGATACCAAATATCAAAATGAAAGATAAACAGAGCAAAAATACACAAATATGCCTAATTTGCATATTTAATTGGCAGCCATCTTGGATTTTGGCAGATAAAAACACTGATTCATCTGATAAAATTGTACTATTCGCCCAGAAACTAAATGATCAATATGAAAACAAATTTTATGTAAGAGTTAAGTGAGGTGTACTCTCTAAATGCAAAAGAGTGAAAATTCACTCTGTTCTAGGAGTGAAAGTAGTTTCACTCAATAAGAGTGAAATTTCACTCTTTTAAGAGTGCAATTCACTCTTTTGAGAGTGAATTTCACTCTTTTGAGAGTGCAATTCACTCTAAAATAAGAATGAAATTCACTCTTTTTGGAGTGAAATTTTCACTCTTTTTACAGAGTGGTCACTGTAGCCACTCTTTTAAGAGTGAGTTGAATTCACTCTGTTCTTGGAGTGAAAGTAGTTTCACTCAATAGGTGTGTAAATTTACATTGACTTATATAATTCAATCGAGAGGGATTGTGCTGAGGGAAGAATCGGTGAAAAGATTGAAAATTTCACTCCAAAAAGATTGAAATGTCACCCTTTGCAGACAGCAAATTCACTCTTTTAAGTTTGAAATTTTATTTGTATGACTGAAAAAGAGTGATTTTCGCTCTTGGTAGATTGAATTGTCAATCTCTTCGATTGACCCGAAGAGTCACTCCAAGCACGATTGACTTTTACAATCTTCAGAATTTAGAGAGTACATCTCATAAAAAATCAAACTATCCATTACTAGAAAGAAGAAAGAATCAGCTTTACTTTCAAAAACTGTTTACTACAGCTTTATTGCATGTGTAGTTTTGAAATGACAGCTATTTTCAGGTGAAAAATGACTAGTTTTTCTAGACAGACAACTCTTAAAAGAGCAGATGCAACCAAGTTTACAATATTAGTGTCACTAAAACAACATTTGTCACTCAAAGACCCACCATTTTCTTAATTTTGATGTAATTTTTCTCAAAAACGTCGAAAATTTCGGGAAAATCGTCACGCAATTTGCCACCTATACTTTCTCCTAAAGACCCCAAGTTTTGTACTTTATCACTGCCTTTTTTGACCCAATTTGTCACCAACAGATATGCTTCCGAGGTACTTGGTAGCACTCGTACGTCACTTCCATATGTGAGTACCCCCCCCCCCACCCGGAACCCTATATGCACTTTAGATTTGGATTTTGTTTGATTTGTTCCATTGGAATGGCCAAAAAAGTTTTGTTTTTGTGTGATTTTCTCATAAAAATGTGATTTTTTGTCAAAAATCAACATCACCATCATGTTCCTTGTGAAAATTCCTTTCTGGAAATGTTTAGGCTACTTTTATTAACTAAGCACTTTGTTAAAACGTTATGGACTTATGGTACAAAATAAACTTGCAAAAACGTAAAATTTAGTATAGTGCTCCCCCCCCCCTAAATTAAAGAGTGAGAATGAAAGAGTAAAATGTTCACTGAAAGAAAAGAGTTAATTTCACCCCTGAGTGATTATCATCCTTGCGGCTCGAGATCCTTTAATCTAGGCCTGCTTTTTCCTACTGCAGGGCCTACTGAAAATGAGCATGCACGATTGTCTCCTTAATTTTGGAAGTGAAATTTCAATCCATTTGAAGTTTTGTTTTTGTTTTAAACTGGGGTCACATTCAGTTTTTGTATAGGAAGTCAATATAAGTAATCTTGAAAAAAAAAATGCTTTCTATTCGTTATTAATAGGCCTATGGGTAATAAGTATCCTATATTGGGAGTAGGCTATGTCCAAATAAAGTTTATATTATTTTTATCTATGGTGTGTCCACCAAATTAAAATTGTGCAGCCGTCAACAGATGGCAGTACACTTAAAAATGAAACGGTCACAAATGAACGGTGCTACAAATAAAAAAGGAATCCCTTGTATGTAACAACAATGGCAGCTTACACTAATATTTTTCGACGGGAAAGGACCCTTTTAATTTCAATGATCATGAAGCTTAAGGGAAACAACGTGGTACCAATTCGCCATTTTACAAGAATATTTAATTCAAAGAATCGACTGTTACAGTGTGATAAAACATCAGGAGCCAAATTTAGGTTGAAAAATGATTTTGAAAATGGACTAGCGTTTTATACTGTACATTCAATACAACTTGCACGGCAACGTTTGTTTACATTTGCATTGACACTGCCTGTGCTTACAAAGACTGTAAATATGACAAGAGGTCTCCATATTTCAACGAGCATGCGTCCATTTCATAGAACAGAAGGGCATCGCTTTTCATTTATCTTTCATAGAACAAAATCTGAACATGATTGTAAGAAAGGATTTTGTTCCCAAGCAGCAAGACGCTGCTGGAACTGTGAAGCACTTTGCCCAGCTGTATCAGAAAAGGGTACTGCTACATTCTTTTGTGAAAATTGCAACATAATTCAACCAGTTGAAAATAACATTGATTATTTCCAAGTAATGCAATGGTGAGTGAGTACTGTTTCTCAAGCCTTGAATTTTGAATATACCTGGCGTGCTCTAAATAATACTTCTCGAATATATTTTCAGGTGTGCTGTAGGTGTGCATTTTGTATCTTATTGTGTATATTTTTACCAGATTTAGGTATGCTGAAAATTGCACTCAAGATAATTTTAGGCATGTGATAGTGTGCTATCACACTCGCACGCCTCAAAATACAAGGCCTGGTTTCTTAAAATGGTACACCGCAGATAAATTTAGAAATATTTAAATTTTGTAGAGATATCATTTTGCTCATAAGAAAGAATGTAGGCTGCACTTAAAAAGAAGAAAACTGTTCTTTAAATGAAGTCATACTGATGCACTTCTTAAGGAATCAACAAATTCAGGGCATTTTCCTGTATAAGAAATTGTCTTCAAACGGACAATATCCTACAATGCATTTATTTTTACCCACAATGCAATTCGTTGGTCCAAATAAATCATGTTTGATGCAATAACTATTTTAACTATATATACTGATAGTGATAGATATTTACATTTTAGTAGACTAAAGAGATAACATGTTTGCTAAATAAATGATCATAGTATATACCGGGAGTATATAACTATAGTCACCCTTGGTGAATAAATATATAAAAAATCACAATACGTCGACCTCTGTCCATGTAATTTTCTTAATGAGCCGAAATGAAAAATTTAAAAACAAAGTTAACATTTTTAAACTCAGAAAACTCAACATTTCAACCTCAGCTTGTTTCTTGTTTTCTTTGAGAGTCAAAACCAAGGAATGCAACCTTGGGGATGAGACTGTTATAAATACAAAGGAATAGAAAATAGGTATACCAATTGATTGTACATAGTTTTATGCTCTATCTGCGAAACTATAAAGAATTTTGATCTGAAATTTTGGATTTGAAAATCAGCAAAATATGGGTTTTCATATGGCTTAAAAATATACTACTTCCAGTTGAGCCCAGTAAGAGATGAAAATGTGATCGGGATCTACACCTTCAACCTTTTTCAATATTTTGCAATGCTAAGATTATGCTTGTTTCACAAATATGTAACCCTAACACATCACAGTCCAACAAATTCCAACCAGCAAAAATCAAGAAATTTGCCTTAAGTCCAAATACGTCACAGACAGGGGAATTATATAAAAGGGCACGAAATGGCTGCCATGGCAGGCCATGCTCAGTGGCTTGCCATAGGTGGACATGGGATCGGAATGCAAGAGGCTTGGGGTTCAAATCCCAGGAGTAACAGGGAATTTTTGTATGATGTATTCGGACTTAGATAGTTTTCAAGCGTTTTGGAGTTAGGGTTATGCATATTTAGACAAAGACAGAGAAAATTGTAAATTGGAATCTAACTTTTAAGAATTTATAATATTTTATCCACAGCGAACAAAGATATGACATTGAAGTTGATCAGTTAACAAAGACATTCCGCTCATTACAGAGACGGTTACACCCAGACAAGTTTAGCACATCGAAAAACAAGGTAAGAAATGTAAACTATAGATTTCTAAAAAAAATCCCATGTAATTTCAATCATAATAGAAAACAAGACCTTTGGTGCTGTGGTAAAGACCTCAAATATGATGTGTACCATGTTGGAATTAATTTTATTGACTTGGCAATAAAATTATTTATCCATGTTAAATCATTCATTCAAGTGGAGTGTGTCAATTAGCTGGTCCAACTCTAATCCAACTCTAAGGTGCAGTTAGCTGTTGCTAGGTGACCAAAAGTAGCTCTTACAAATTTGAAATGATTTTGGTCACAAAGGGGGATGTTGAGCGCAAGATTGTTGATGTCGGCGCTTCACTATTGCTCACTATCGCAGGTAACCACTGATCATAATTAGTCAAAATTTTGACCAGTAGAATTACACACCTTGGTTGCTCACTCGCCCTATCTCTCTACATGGCAGTCATTCGTGAGTGTAAGGCTTTGGTGAAGAGGTTGACAAAATTGTGATTACATGCACACCTTCTGCATTACACACTGTCTTTAACATTGCAAGAAATTTGCACATGTTATGTGTTTCGTGCGCAACACATCTGCTGCCAAGACACAGGCAAATCAAGTCTGAGTCCAGCTAGCGTACCAATATCCCTGCAACACACTTGATTCAGTACTGATCTTTACAGCACAATCGCATTTCCAGTAAATGTTTGTATACATTCCTTACTTTTCAGAAAGAGCAGGACTACTCAGCAGATCAGTCGTCATTAGTAAACAAAGCTTACAGAACCCTGCAGAAACCTCTCTCAAGAGGCCTGTATTTGGTAAGTATAACGGCCAAACAGAAGTTAATTGGAGAGTGTAAACAAAAATCCAGGGTGCAGGGGGCCCCATTGCTTGTAAATGCAACCGCCACCCTGTAGTTTTGTTTACATTTTCCAACAGACTGTTTTCGCATGTTCCATAATGCTACTGAATGTACTCAATATATGGGTTGTTCAATTGACTATATTATCAGGTTGTGGGCAGGGTATGTTGTGACACCAACCACACCCCGGGCCTACACCCAACTATACTCTATAAACCTGACCGCTTGAATTTAGTGAATCAGGAACCCACCCCACCCCTCTCACCTTTTCCCTTTTTCTTCTTCCCTCTTGTTTCCTTTCTCATTTCTCTTCTCCTTTTTTTCTCCCCCTTTCCCCCTTTTTTCTTTCTCTTCTCTTTTTTCCTTTTTGTCATTCAGTGCCCTCCTGCGGATGGCACCCGGGGCACGTAGCCCCCTTGCCCCCCTAGCTATGCCACTGATTCTTAATGCCATGGGAGGGCCAGGAGTGTGCATAAGGTTTTTGAGTGGAGATAATTAGATATTATGAGTTCATTTTAAATATCCCCATTTAAAAGTTCATCAACACCATTCATTGTATATTATGACCCTCCCTCAGTTGCAGCTTCATGGTCAGTCTATAGAGGAAGGTGATTCCAACGTTGACCCAGAATTTCTGATGGAAGTCATGGAGACAAATGAGGAGCTTGCTGATACCCAAGATGTGGACAAAATTAGACAGATTAGAGCTGACAACAATGGTATGTATTTGTGAGAAACAATGATGATGTCCGTAATGGTAGAAACCCAGTATATGACACAACATGTTTTGCCTCGAAACATTGCCTTTATCAACAGATTTGATTGGCTGAAAGGTTGCTAAAATATAAGTTGCATTTGTCTAAAGGAGGTAGTTAGAGGGCCCTTATGGAAAGCAGTGCTGGACAACTGATAACGCTACCCTCTTTAAAGATGTCAATGAATAAAAAAAAGTTAAGGTAAGGCTTGGCGCCCAAAGATATTTGCTCGATCTAGTGACATTCGCTCTTGATATTCGCTCTGACTTATTCGCTTAAACAGAGATTGAATGTTGTTCTCATTACGTGAACATCGTTTCAATCGATAGAAGCGAATGTCACTCGCGCATGTTGAACTGTTATGATTATTGAATAAACGAACCCAGAGCGAAGCGAAGATTTCAATCTGAAGTGTAGTGAATGTCGTGAAATTTGTTAAGCGAATGTCGCTTCCCGTTGGAGCAAAATTTTCTTGGTAGGGTAAGCAAATGTCACTCGGGCGAGCGAATGTCTTTAGACGCCAAGCCTAAATATGATTTAAACCAGAACATTTTGGAGTCCAACTGAACAGAAAAAGCATTTTACACCCTCAGGAATTTTTACCCCCAAAATGATGCTTCGGGATCATAGATCTAGATCAATGTACATCTCCATAAGCCGCTTTGCATCTCCACTGTAGCTATATACAGACATCGGATCCAGATGTAGCTTCCACCAGAGCAGTTATGTAGATCTGGATTTCAGATCTACAATCAGGGAAAAAAGTCGTTGGAACACTACAGTCTTTTCAGGTGCATTCATCCGTTTAAAACGCTAGAAATTACAGTAAGAGATGGATGAAGTTGAAGACAATAAAGAACTCTTCTCTTCTGACCATCCCCTTCCTCACCCCTGTTTCAATGTTGGATGTAAAGATGCTCCTTGTGTTCGGATCAACATTGAGTGGGGAACGGGGAAAGCGTGCACAATCAATGACATGCACAGATAATTGTGCCAAGACTTTTTTCCCTGATTGTCTGAGTGCAGATCAAAATAT
>JXSR01S032112.1:176129-197490 GCA_000969725.1 Ophiothrix spiculata | reverse complement strand
TACATCCAAATTGGTAAAAGGCATCGGGCTGATTCAGAAAACTATAGTTCTGAGAAAATCAAGTTTAAAGTTTCTGTACTGGTAGAACTTGAATTGAAAAATGATTTTTATCTCGGTTTTTGAAACAATTGTTTTATGTTTCGGATGTTGGAATCTGATTAATATGATAGAATACACTTCATAGCTAACGTTTCTTATGAAATTAGAAATTCGACCTTGGGCGTGATATTTGACTATGCTCAGCTTCAATGGCCTGTATCTCGTAATTTACTATGTTGGTATTATGGTACCTTTAGATATGACGGGACACATATGCGCTGGAAATTGACTCAAGATCTAGGAATGTCTTGTGGTATTGGGTCGGGGATTTAAAGATGTCCTGTCCTGCAAGAAAGTTGATGGATATTATAGTAGAGGACCAGCCTGTAGGTCCCGTGACCAACTCCTGGGAACAAAGGTTTGAAAGTGTTTTGGGGTTCTCTGATGGATAACGAACATTTTTGACTTGGGCTATCCGCTTGTAACCCCCGGGCATTTTGGGGAGGGGGCGCCAAAGGTCAAATAGAGGTCAACTTTGAAAATTGTCCTAATCATATCAACTAATATATCAAATTACTCGTCTGGTCATAAGGAATCTAAAAATATATAGTTTGTTATACATTCGACCTCAAATGAGGGCGCTATGAAGCAAAATATTAGTAATCTTAAAGGAAATGTGTGTTGCTATCTTCCCAGCTATACTTTGATCAACACCAAATAGGTGGGCCTCTTTACATTGTGGATTGATATACGCATGCGTACAGCTGAACACAGCTCAACTGCAGGAGATGCAGCACATGTTTTACATGTGAAATGCACATCATTATCTCATTATCTATGGCGTGCGTGTGAGTGGGATTATGTTTTTTAAGGATAAGTTTCATAATTCCCGCCTATTTAGTGTTGATCAAAGTATAGTGCCCAGGGCCAGAGAAACAACTGACAGGTGCACAAATGTGTTCAAATTGGGTACCGGTAGTTCTGAACATTTGCAAAGACTATCAGTTACCACAGACTTTTTTAAAATCAAATATTTTTCTATGCAAAAAATTCAGTCATTCAAACCAATAAATTATAAGAAAATGGCTGCAACATTTTGCACCTTTGGAAGGCAAATTCAATCTTTTGCCAATTTATGAATTACATATTAGCAGTCTAGCCTATCAAAATAATGGCCTATATGATTTTGCTAAAAACAACAACCTGATCCATGATATGACCATGTGCATGTTGTGTGAATCTTACTGTAGGCCAGCGTTCGACATAAACAAAAAAAAAATTGCCCACCAGACAACCTTACTAGTTTTTGAGGTTGTCTGCAAAATTTTTGACATATCCGTAGTTTTCGCAACTTGATCCGGCGTTTGCGGATATACGGTCCTGATCATTTTGCATTTGAAATGGACATCGTCGAGAAAGCGTCTTTTCATACTAATATCGGAAATTCTAATACAATTTGAAGAGCAGTTTTATGTATGTGTGGCTTGTTACTAGGTCCATTATATAATTTTGAGGTTGTCCGCCGGACTATTTGAACATTCATTAAGCTTGTCCGAGGCACTTTATGTCGAACGCTGATGTAGGTGTATCAAATACGTGTCACAAGTGTGCACAGCAAAATATTAAAATTAAAGGTGCAATTCATGATTTTGATGTGACAAAAACCTCGCCTGTTTTCTAGCTAAATAAGAAGAAAAGCACATCATAAATATATACCGAAAATCTCACTTGATTCCAACCATTCGTTTCCAAGTTACAAGCTTTTCAGCATTTTGAAAATCCCCATAGGCTACTGTGTTGTAATTACTGTCGGGGCCCCGACAATAATTAGAAAATGACACATATTTTCACTTTTCTCGAAAATCCAAGCACATATGAAAGAATGGTTTGGGGATCGTAACATATACCAGTTGACGATTCTTACAAGCTAAAAAACTCGGTTTTGATAGAGTGACATTGAGGGTGAAAAGTGAATCATGAATTGCCCCTTTAAGAAGAAAGGTCACTTAAGGGTAAAGGGAATCCATCTGCTCAGGAAAATGTGAATTCTAACTATTTTTTAAACATGAAGAGATAAATAGTTTCAACTGCATTTGCGGGGAGTCAAACCATGGATTATGGCAGGGGTTAATCATGCATTACCAGGCGAGGGATCTACCGCTGAGCTATCAAGGCAGCGTTGAGATTGTGAACTAAAATCTAAAACATAAACATTAGAATGCCGTAATTTTCTTTTGTTTACATAACAATTGCAATTTTTGCCTCATTGGAATGCTCAATTTGTAAGTAAATTATGCGAATGCGTATATCAGACAAAATGTAGATAATGTAGATACTAAAAACAGGCAACTCCCAGCTCAAAGAGGGTGAACTCAGAGTCGTAATTCACGTCCGGATTTTCGGGCAAAACAACGCGGGTTTGTTACATTGTCATTCAAAAACAACTCAGCATATTTATAAAATGTTGTTTGTAATTCAATAAGAAGTATCAAGCCTACAATGTGTCAAAATTTGAAACCAGTCGAATTGTTCGAACATCATGAAATTATGAGGTTTCAGCGAAAAAGGGTCAACTTTTCCGAAGTAGTCTTTAGGCGTCATTTTGACCTTGATAATGGACGTGAAATCACTAGTAAGTTCCATGTATAAACTAGAGACTCTATTCAATATGTACGATTAAAATTGTGATATTCTGATAGGTATAAGTAGGTAAAAACTTGCAGTAAACGTGACATTCAGCCGAGCGAGACGTTTTAAGGGACTGTAGCCTTAAGTGAGTGGTGCTCTGGCAAAATGAGCGGAAAGTCCCAATTGAAGATTATCAATAAATGGCTGCTAAAGTAAAAATATGGTGAAAAGATCAAATTTCGTTTTTTGACGTAAAACGCATTAATACACACGTGTGAAACTATATCTTGTGTTTTGAAGGTCAATTATGCGGGGAAGTGCAATTAATCATGGGTAATTGAGCACGTTTTGCTATCATACACTATAGTAATCAGTAACTTTAAAATCGATATGCGACGATTTTTTACTGCCAGATTTTGAGTGGACTGCCTTGTATTTCGATCTCTAAATGAAGATTGTAGAAAGAAAATATGACATATTATATATCATTCGAAAACTGAGATTATAGAGAATTAAAATATGTCATGAACTGGATTTTGAAAATCGCGACTTTCCACTGATTTTGCCAGAGCACCACTCAATTGGTCAAATTTATTACAGGTAAAGAGGCATTTCAAATCAAAATATTTTGACGAATGCGAAATGTTATATTTTTAATTTCTCCACAGGGTGTTTGTACCGAATCTGGCATGTATGCGCTGAGAGAAAGACGAGTCCATGTAACACAGGAAGATTTTGAAATGGCTGTAGCAAAGGTAAGGGAATTATGTTTAGTTAGAAGAAGACTTAGTCTGGTTATTCTATTATCATTTTCTCCAGGAGGGTGCGGAAGTTATAGTAGTAGGGAGTTTTCGAATCCACGACGGCGACACATTCTACAACGGTAACCATGCATATCAATTTTTCCCACGGCGCAAAATGATTTTATACGTCCGTCCTCTTGAGTCTACAGCACACAAACAGCCTGAAAACCGTTCTGGCTAGGACAGCAACTATACACTATACACGGTGATGTGCACCGTTGTAGGATACGTCGCCGTCATGAAATCG
Organism: Ophiothrix spiculata; assembly: GCA_000969725.1. NCBI lineage: Eukaryota > Metazoa > Echinodermata > Ophiuroidea > Amphilepidida > Ophiotrichidae > Ophiothrix > Ophiothrix spiculata. The sequence continues at coordinate 193,773 of JXSR01S032112.1, read as the reverse complement.
AAAGCTCCCTAGTAATGGTAAACAAGTATGTGCCTCTCTGCGGACAATGGAAAAATCCCCAAACATTATATCATTTGTGGCCTCTGAAATCACGAGAAAGGGTCCTATTTTAAAAATTTGGCAAACTTAAATGTGGTAAATCTTTAACTTGGTAAAATCCTACTAAAATGGCCTCAAACCCTCCAAATTGTAAAAAATAGGTCTCTATTATTCAAAAAACCCAAATAGGGACACCATTTTATCATAACTTATTAGTACAGCTAACAGATGTAGTCTTGCATTGGTGAAATTTTGATCATAATCAGTCAAGACTTTTTGAGAAAACTGGAATTTTGTAAGACGACTAAATTTTACTCCATTCAAATTTTGTTAACCACAGTAACATGTGTTTATCATAATGACATATATATTAAGCCAAATTTTATTTTGTATCAATCAATGTACTTGCAACTTGTAACACAGTCACTGAAAGATCTCAAAATATGGTATAGCCACTAAAACAAGATAGATTTCAGTAAAAAAAATAGTAAAGCATGGAAAATCAAATAATTTTAAGTACATTTTACAACACATAGATGTTAGCTGTTTCAATTTGTTGACACTGTATGCAGAAAAGTTACATCTAACTTCAACAGGGAGATTGTTCCATATTCTTACTGCATGAGAATTAAAAGTAATATTTTTAGGTTCATAAAGACAGTTTCTACTACTTTTAGAATAAATATTAGACATAGAAATGAACTGAGAAGAGAGATATTCAAGTGATATACCTTTCATGCACTTAAAAATCATAGTAACCATATAGTTGTACCACCTATCAGTGAGCTTGTTCCATTGTAAAGGTAAAAGTGAGTCTTCTTACAAAATTCTAATTTTTGCTCAATATTTTACTGATTCAAGACAAGACTTAACTGTACTAATTACTATTATGCAATAAGTTTTCATTATTTTCCAATGGTCTCTGAGATATGACCAAAACCAAAAGTGATTCATTTTTATTGGGACACACTTTATTTAAAATGCTCTAAAACACCATTGCATATTACTTCACATCAGCTACCAAGAAAATAATGATATATAAAAACAAATCTTGAATTAAACCCTTAGAACTGCTAATGAGAAAAGTGTAGAAGTCTAGGACCCCTTGTATATTCAGTCTAGAGTTATTGTACAAATTGAAAGTGATTAATTATTTTCTATTTATAAACGACAGCCTCCCGATGAAACCATAAAACTTCTCTGTAGATAGATGTGTTGCTATATCTGAAAACAATTATTTTTGTAATTCATAGTGTATTTTGATATGTATATTTTGCCTCTCTTTACAGGTAATGCAAAAAGATTCAGAGAAAAACATGTCTATCAAGAAATTCTGGAAATAAAACCTGCAATCATTCAACACATCCAGGAGACATTTCTGATGTGGACATTTCTTTCTGGAACTTTGACACTAACTTGAGATGGACAATTGAAGCAGCATTGATTGATACATGACTATTACTTGGTAGTTAAGTGCTTCACTGGGGTCTACAACATGTATCATACTGAGCAAAAACAAGACAAGTTTATCTTAATGCTATGGAGCAAAATATGGGGCTTTATTTATCAAAGTGTAAGTAAAGGACCATATTGCATATCAACCGCCCTGAACATGCAATTCTGGGCAGTCAGCAGCCGGTCAAGTTTCAAAGTGGTACCTCAGAAGTCATTTTTTGTTTGTTTGTTTGTTTGTGCAGTCTCTGATGCCATTTGACGCTAGTTTTGGTGGCTGAAATTTGACCAAATAAGTAATATGGGATATACCTGACTTACACAATAACTCCCCTAACCCCAAATCTGTGCTTATTTGCATATATATGTAACAAATATGAAGCAAACCTTTTACCCTTTAAAGCTGCAATATGCTTGCTTTTGATTTAAGCATGGAAACTAAGAGAGCTGAAAATGTTACACAACTCACATTTCATTTCCCCATTTTTCTCCTGTCAGTCGTATGACATGCCATAGGTCTCATAATGATTAAAATATCTTAAATACTAGCTTGATAAAAATGCTAGAAATATGTCAAGCAGTTTGCTGCTATTGGAATGCCAAATTTAAAGCCGGGATGAAAGGGGTATTAGATATTATTAGTTATCCCTGCTTGTTCACAGAATACAGGTAAATACTTATTGTCTGGTGCCATATTCCCTGAGACCGTTAATATTGCACTTTTAGATTATCCTGAATTAATGCGAGAACAAGCAGAGGGCAATAAATATTATACCCTTTAAAAATGTGCAAGAATTCTGTAATCTCATGATGTTTCCTGTGTGTGTTGCATGGCAATTGGTGACAATTGCGTGCATATGGCACCAGTGAACAGCCAATGGATACAAGGCCTTAGGCCTTGCCATTGGCTGTACCCATATTCCGTGTGCACTTGTCTCGTTTTCTATTGTCAGTAATTGTGCGGCGCAACACAGACAATAAACTTCGTTCTGCTTAGTGATCATATCAGTGGCCTATGTACGGCAGATGATTCCTATGACCTGGCAGCACCAACAATCAACATGTTCATACTTCTTGAGCACCAGGTAATAGGAATATCTGCAGTACACAAGCAGCGTTCAGACGGTCGGACTTAAGTTGCTTATGATCGGTCATAACTTGTGTCGGTAATACTGCCCTAGCACGACTAAAGGACGTAAGTGACATGTTTTACGAAATGCTGTTTTACTCAGTATCGTAGTGGTTATGTAACTTCCCCAGTAACTGGTTTACGCACATTCCTTGACATCGGTGTATGCTATACTTTTATATGGTGATCAGTTCGATCATGGTTCAAAATCAGAAAGCGTGAACTAGTTGTTAGAGTGATAATCGGATTACACTGTAACACTTCGAGACTGAATTTACCGGTAACAACTGGTAGCGCTATCATTTTCTACTCCAAAGAATGCAAATGAGCCAATTGAATACAATGGCATGCTCTGCCGCACATATAACAGGGTACTCAACAACGGAATAAAGCTCATTATCCTCATTTGCATTCTTATGACCGGACTTATGTCTGGTCTTCATCGGGTATAAATGCGTCGGATATAAGTCGCGCTATACCCGATAGAGTTAAATCCGACTATTGTTCTCACTGCAAATTTATGTCCGACGCTATTACCGACACAACTTCTGACCGGTCACAAGCAACTTATGTCCGACCGCCTGAACGTGGCTGAAGTTTCCAACATGAATTTTTTTGATTTTCTGGTGACCTAACTGACTCCTACTTTTGTTTGGCGGAAATTATAAACCAGCATTTCGTAAAAAATGTCACCTACTTCCTTTTGTCATGGTAGGGCAGTATTACCGACACAAGTTATGACCGGTCATAAGCAACTTAAGTCCGACCGTCTGAACGCGGCTACAGGCCACTGATATGATCACTAAGCGGAACGAAGTTTATTGTTTGTGTTGCGCCGCACAATTACTAACAATAGATAACGAGACAAGTGCACAAGGAATATGGGTACAGCCAATGGATACAAGGCCTAACACAGCAGTATAAACTCACAATGCATAAACACATCAGAGGACAAACGACTTATATATACATAATTTGTAGAATCTGTGAATAATTGACAATATATTCAGGGCTTGGTATACTTGTATGGCTGAAGATAATGACAAAGGGTTTTGTTTCAAATTGGTTTGACCTGAGATTACAGAATTCACATTACATGGCAACAATCCGTAGAACAAAAGGTTTCAAGACCCAATGGTGCTTTCAAGATGAGTGATCTATTACAAGTTTAAGGTCAATCATCTGGAAAGATTTATTAGGATAAACAAACAGGTAGTTCCTAATGATATGTTGTACATGTATATAATATGTAGTAAGTGAAACTATTGTTCTGAATAAAATCCCAAATTTCAGTTAATAAGCTTGTGATGTCATTTCTATATATTTTGTAATTGTGTCAGAGCTGCTGTGAAATTATTGTACTTGATGATATTACTTTACGTCCTTGAACGTCAATTTTGGGTTTAGCATCCTCTTCCATTGAGCTTGTTATGAAAATAGGCCGGGTCACTCTTTGCAATCATTTCTCGAGTTCAAATATCGAGTTTAAGACAGTAAACAAAATTGTTACTCATTTTTGTTAAATTAGCATATGTGTAAATTGTAATTCCTTTTCATCGCGTCTACCAGTCCATGTAATCCTACTGTGAAGTCTATTCATATTTACAAAAGATTTGCACGTAGCGAACTGACAGTTTTGTAAACCCATTACAAACGATTTACAATTTGTAAAGCTAACTACTGTGAAATTCAGTTTTTGTAATCCGCTAGAGGTGAACAATAGAAACGCGGTCATTTTACGAGAGAAAATGTTCACAGAAGTGCAATTTAACGGCACATTTCGTTCACACAAAGAAAACAAATTTGTAAATTGGTTGAAAATATCAAGCACGTGAAATATTCAGAGATGCCACTTTTCAGGATTTTTCCTGATTTCAGGATTTTTTAACTCAAAATTTATGCGTTTTTATTTATTTTCAGCCCTTTTTTCAACTTTTTTGCCAAGTTTCAGGATTTTTTAGTGATACTAAGTGGCATCTCTGAATATTATTTGAATGGGTCAGCAATAGTTCTTTCTGAGGTGCAAAATACTTTGTGCAACAAGTCTTTTTGATTACATTAATACTGAAATAGCGTGTTGATGATTGAAATCACATCATGAGTATCGAAGCATGCAATGCAGCTTGACACCTTGGTATATAATACTATTGATTAGTGTCGCCTCAATGTGATTACTCATTATTTTCTACAAATAATTACGACGGATTACCATGGATCATTTCTTGTCAATGGTGACTAATTTTACAAAGTAACATTTAAATGCTAATATTTCAATTGTTCCCCTAACAAATCAGTAAAGTAGAATTTGTAAACTAAAACTCCAACTAAAAGCCTGCTCTTTTTATTGTTCGGAACCAACAATTTGTTAACAAAAACATAAACTAGAGAATTGAACTCGATAATTGTGTCAGAAAAAAAACACCATTATTTTGAAATAGTCGCTCTTTTGATCATTCATGTTTTTACAGCCTGACGAAAATATCTACTTGTTTTGACTGAGTTATTACATTCTTAAAACTGATCTTTTGTGGAAAACCTTATGCTCTGTAACTCGACTAATAATTGAGTTTATGCAAATGTATTTATATCTAAAAGCAGATCAGCATGCCAAACATTGATGGTGATGTCAGTTAATGAGAAAAAACAATTAAAATTAATATGTGTGTTTTAGCCCACAGAGTCAAAATTTGCGGTTTTAGCACAAATATATCGTGAAAGCTTCAACTGTAACTGAAATTTGCTGGGATAACATTTTACTGAATCTAGAAACATTTATTGAAGTAATTGAATTTCCAACATCTGAACTTAACCAATGTGCATAACTAACAATCACTGTGTGTTGTACGAAAGAGAGATGATAGTATCAAGGTGCATGCAGTGAATTTTATTTTTGACCGATATCTTTGCATATTGTCGCACATGCTTCCAGATTATGCACTCTGCAGATTTGTTGTATTAATTTTTCATGACTTCAATATTACAATGATTGGTTTGTTTGTTTTTGGCAACGTTTCAAAAATTAAAGTATAAATTCAGTCGTAAATACACCTTATTTGTTTCCAGATTTGAAAAATGCTGTATATTACAGGGCTTGAAAAAAATTTAAAAATGCACTAGCCATGAAAATGTACTTTCCCCCCTTTAATGTTACTAGCCCAAAGTTCTCACACAACATCAACAGTGCACATATTTGCTCATCAAATGCACAGGGTAAAATAATTTGTGGTAAAAAATGTACATATTTCTTCCATAAAATAGAAAAAAAGAAGCACCTGTTGTTATTAAGGTTGGAAATACAGTAGCCCGCGCCCGGCGGGCTAGTAAACTTATGGTTTCTACTAGCCCGACAAGAAAAATGGTTGTCCCGGGCTATCGATTTATCAAGCCCAGTATTAGATAAAAGGAGTTCCTGAAATATATGGGCAAGAAAACCTCGTGTTCTTTGGCTCAAAATCTGACATCACCAGTATTTCCAGCGTGTTAACCCAAGTTACCCGACTATAGAAATGTTCCTTGCACATTAATGATGGATTTCATTACTTTATAGAGCAAAACCTGAAAATGATGGGTTGACAATTAGCTTTTACTCATTTAGTGTCAATTAAGTTGAACATTTAAAGCGATAAATTTAATTATAATGTACCATATCAACTCGTCCAATTCAACTATTTACCGTTTGAAAAACCCTTGAAATAATACATATCCTCACTTGAAAAGTTTGATATACCGAATGTCATATTCTAAACCAGAAGTATTGTCAACGTTTAAAATCGCATCAGACATGCTGATTTGAGACAAATCAATGATGAAGTTGAAGAACATTCCAAAACCAGTGGTTGAATTGGAAGAGTGGATTCAGTACTTCATGTGAGCTATAAAAAGTAATGATAATTGCTCATAATTAATTTTCCAGGGCCTTTTTAATCTGTGCTGGAAGTGACTAAAAAACAATTAACAAAAGACAATCAAATTGTACATCAAAATTGAACTTTTTTTCTTTTATTTCAAACAAACATACAACAGTACAAAGCATTTAATATCACAAGTGAGTGTTTGTGAATGCGACTCTTAGGGACGGATACATTTACACATGTAGGATGGATATTAATTGAAATGAGCATTTAATATAATTGACAGTTTATGTATGGACGGAATCAAATACAATAAGTCTTTACATCCAAAGACAACCGCTCGTTTGATAAACATTTGCACGTGACATTCGCTCTGACTTGTTCGCTCAAATAAAGAGTGATGACAGTTCCAATGCTTGGATATTGGTCAAGGTTATATAACTAATTCTTCCATCAATATTCAAGCATTGTAAGCAATATTTTCCCTCCATTTGAGAGAAATAGTCGGAGCGAATATTGGGGCGAATGTCTCCCGGACAAGTGAATGTCTGGACACCAAGCCTGCAAGCCTAAATAGTATACTACATCTAATCCTCCCCTACCCCACCCCTATAACACTTGGTGGGAGCTTAATAAGTTAAGCCCTACTTTGATATTGGACAAGCGGTAAACTGCTACAAATCTCTTTTTGATGTGATAAGGTGTACAGTACATATAGTACCGGCCACTTTTAATTTGCAGAACTAGAGACCATCTAAAGTTGATCTAAGCATGGATTACATTGGTAGATGAGCCAAATCCATTACAAAAATTTAACTAATCCATTTACAACAAATATATTGAATTAAAGTACAAAGTTTATCCCAAATGAAAATGTACATTTTACAGCATATATTTATGTACCGTAAAAATTGCAATGCATGGCGTGTCCTTTTTTGCCTCTTTACCACAAAACCAATGTGTCTAAAATAGGAAACATATAATTACATTTGAGTACATGTTTATTATCTGAGTATTTACAAATATTTACAAAATGTTTTCATACAAATTAATAACCACTAAGAGATGCACATCCCTTTTTAATCATTCGATTTTTTTCAGAAAAAGATCCAAAGCTATTGAGACAAAGTATCGCTCACATCAGAGAGCATTGCATTTGAAAGCAAATCAAAAAATTATTAGATAGTGTTAACAGAAATCTAGGGTGCAGGGCCAAATTATTTGTAAATGCAGCTCTTGCCCTGGATTTTTGTTTACATTGTCCAATAAACTGCCTACATGTAGATACATTTATTAGGGATGTAAACAAGTCTGACACACAATGCCTAAAATATTTGGACATGCAGCATTTCAAACGCATATAACTGGTCCTTCATAGGCTTGAAATCAGGCAAGCACATTACCATATGTTATAGAAAAGTCTACGTGTCATTAAGCTTATCCAAACAATTTCTGTTTTTCCTGCAAAAACAAATTCTTTGATATCAACTTTATGTCGACACACAAGTCGACGTCGCTTATCGACAATAAATTATTACGACATGTTGACACAAAAAACAGTCTTGACAGAAACCTTAGCTTGTACTCCCTATAACGCACAAACTAGATATCTTGCTGAAGTTTGAAATCAAAAATTGTGACCATTCATTACAAACCTCCAGTAATGTCAGCATTTTTCATTTTGAGATTCAGGATAAAAATGCAAGTTGTATTCTGACAAATTTTTATTTTTCAGAGATCTGCAATGTACAATATACCTTTCTTATTGCAAAACATCAGTTTTCATTTCATCTCAAATCTATTTAAAAATTTACATTTTCTGTATGTTATTGAATTTGAAAAGTGTACATGTATGACAACTTACCTTACAAGCAGGTTCGTTATGCATGTAAATGTACATTGACAATTCATCTGTGAAAAAACATAACTTTTCTTCTTGGTGCTTTGTAGGGCCTATTAACTTGAAACAAGTATCATTTAAAGTTTAAGATATCTGATATTTTGCATACCAAATTGACCAGGGGTTAACTTTAATGGAGGTTTGTGGTGGATGATTACAATTTAAATGAGGTAACTGAAAAAGTAAACCAGTGTGACCCAGCCTAGATAGTAACAGGCCTTAGAATTTTGAAAATACATGGTGTGCTACAAACAGCACTTTTGGTATCTTATTGTGTTTAATTTTACCAGATTTAATTAGGTGTGCTGAAAAGAGCAATCCTCAAGATCATTTTAGGTGTGTGATGGTGTGCTATCGCACTCGCACGCCTCAAAATACAAGGCTTGTAGTAATACATTTGTGATGGCTTATCCCGAGAAGGACTTTGTGACAGCACTTTTCAAGAAACTGGTGAAAATAGCTAGGCAGCAAAAAACGAACAATATTATAATAAGAAGAATTTCCAGCAGATTTTCTGTTGTAAAATTTGATCATCTTGATCAATTTCAAAAGTGAGGTGTCATTATTTTAAATAAAAAGCCTAGAAAATACATGTACCGGTACTGTAAAAATATATGAAATGATAAAATCAAAATTTACATTTGTAAAGTGCCCCCAATTCAGGGTAAACCATCACATTTTCTGATTTTTGAGATGATTACAAGAAAAGCATGGGAAGAAAAGTCAACTTTCCTTTTACTTGCGCTATTGAGCTACATCAGTCAGTCAGTCAATGTGTCCACCCCGAGTTTCAGTTCCAATTAAACTAGAAGCCTAAATGTCTATCAACCAAACCTGAAATCAATTTGCAATGTAGATGGTTTGATGTTTCTCTAATAATTCAATGTCTCTTTCCAATTGTTTCATTTCGGCCTCCATACGTTCTTTCCTCGCTTTCTTTGGCGGCGTGTCCGTCACTACAGACAAGCCTTGATATTGGTCGTGAATTTCGTGCCAATTTTTCTTGAGTCCGCCCAATATACTATTTCTTTCAGCTTCCGTTAGGTGCTTCATTGCTCCCTGTCTGTAGTATTCTTTGATGTACGCGTCGTATTCCTCTTGCGCTCTTTTCACTTCTGTGTTGCGACGTTGGAGGTAGTCCGGCACTTTACCAAAGTTCTATTAAAAAAGAGAGGAAAAAATACTATTAGATCAGTGTGTGAACAAGAAAAAGAGACATAAAAAACAGTCCCCGAAACCAGAGGGTTTCTACACATTTTAAGCTACAGGAAACCCCATTTCTGAGGACAAAACTGAAGTCCAAAGAAGCGAAAGTTACCTGTAAATGTAAAGCATATGGGAAATTTTTGGCTCAAAATCTAGATGATTTTTCCCTGGACCCCAATAAGACCCCGGTCATGAGGGGTGATACTCATGTTGCTTTGTTCCTTCTTATCATGTAATACAAAGAGGATCCAATCTATTCACATTTATTGACAGCTTTCAATTAAGTTTCTACCTTGCCACGAGATGCAAGCAGGACTGCATAAAAATAAGGATGTACAAATGCAGTGAGCGGAGCGACCTAACGCTGCAACCAGAACCCACCTGGAGTCCATTACAGGAGTTAAATTTAACAACAAAAGGGACAGTAAACTTATCAAGAGAAACAATAAATGGTTAAAATCAATAAAAATCATACACAAACATGTTAATACAAAATCTATACTTTTAAAACATAAAATATCAACATTGAAAAATGTGCTTCCTTGATGAGATATGGTCCGTTAAAGTTCTGACTTTGCTATACTTCTACATACAAATAGACATTTCAAAATCGCTCAACCTGGATCTATCGTACTACCAAAATCTCCAAATTCATTATATATGATGCGTCATGTAATTTTAATAATTTGAAATTTTGAGAGATTTTAACCTTACCACACCCACCCCACCCACATCTACATCTATGAAACAATAAATCAATATTTATAATTGCTGAATTAATGTATATTGTCTTCAAAATAAATCAAATACTACTTTCATTAATACTCTCTTTCTCTCTCTCTGTGTTTATACTTGGAAAAACCCTATAATCATGTTCTGACCAGGCGGCTGAGGACACGATTTACTTGATTTAGGCTAAGGGATTTCTAAACGCAAACTTAGGGATAAATTTTATGTGTATCGTAATTGGCAGAGCCACGAACAGTGTTTTGAGCGGCTGAGGACACGATTTACTTGATTTAGGCTGAGGGATTTCTAAACGCAAACTTAGGGATCAATTTTATGTGTATCGTAATTGGCAGAGCCACGAACACTGTTTTGAAAATATTACAAAAACTTCTTTTTTTACATCGATCAAATAAATTACAAAAGCGATGTCACAAAATTAAACACAATTACATTACTCTATAAAATCCGTTGGGGTTCACGAGTGAACCCTACTTCTTCTTATCAAAACCTATTTTTTGTACAGTTATTCGTATCCTATTACTTGTCGAGGTTTTTTCTGGTCACGTGTTGTTATTTATGACCAAATATGGGAGATTACGGGTTCTTTAATATTTATATGGACTGGCTGGTATTGCCGGTGTCTCGTAAATATGGGCAGTGGCAATGGCCTGTCCGCCACTGCCTGGGTCTGACATTTCATTACAAAAATCTCTTTTACAGAAGCAGTACATACTATCACTTCAATAGTGAAATTAACACTGTCTGTATCAGTGACAATCGTCGGCCCTGTCGCTAGTTTTAAGACTAGAAATGTCCGATATTAAAACGAAAATAAATGTTTTCCCTTCCAAAATTGAGTCATAATAGCTAGGTCTGATAAATACATCTCCCACACTTCAGAACTCATCTCTACATTATCCTGATTTATTTCCGACTAAAAATACAACAAGAATTTCTTTCAAAATCACAGAGAACTTACAAATTATTATTTTTTTAATTTTCTACTGAGAAAATCTGGAATTTTCGACAAGCATTCTCTGGGGTTTACACGATGCGTAAAATATATGTCCCCGCCGAATAAGAAGATCAGTAATGCACATTGAGCTGAACTCCTGTGACCTTGAATGACCCCTGATGACCTTGAAGTGACCTCAAAAAATGTTGGCATCAACAATCGACCGCGTCCTCCAAGTTTCATGTCCACCAAGGTTTATCCCATTTGGCCTCCTGTGACCTTTAATGACCCCTGATGACCCCGATGATCTTTGATCCACTAACCAATACAAACTCGGTCTTTGGACGGTCAAGGGGCACCCATCCACCAAGTTTCAGGAAGGAGCGGCCATCGGTCTCTGAGAAAATGTAGTTTAACATTTGTGTTAACATTTTCATTACGGACACACAGACAGACGTAGCCCATTTTATAGTCCCCTTTTCGAACTCGTTCGGCGGGGACAATAAAAGGTAAAGCCTTTACTGTAAAGGTACAGGGGACGGCCTGTATTTCACAGGTCGGAGTGCCCATCTCTCTTTTTGGTCCAGACTCCACAATTTGTTATACATGTACTTGCGTTTAGGGGGTCCGCCTTCCCCACACCTTCTTCCCTTGAGTCTGTTACCTTCCCAGCATTGAAGAAAGCCTGAACCCATTTGACACCTGGGTGAAGAGGAGCACATTAGGGTAAGCATCTTGCTCAAGTACACAATACATGCCGCTCACCGGATTCGAACCCACGACTCTCAATGACTGGATATAGGAGATTAGCAGTCGAGGACTAATCCGCTAGGCCACGCATGCCCCTTTATGAATATCTAAATGATATGCATGTTTGCTGTTTTGCAGTTTACAACTAGTGCCCTTTATGCACTGGTAGGCTCTGTACTAAACAGTGCACCAACTTAAACATACTACATAAATATACGGTTCCTGAAAACTTGGTGTCAACCGTGACATGCTTATAAACTATGGGCTGATAAGAAGTTGAGTTCTTATACCCATAACATTAATATTGGACACTGTAAGTTTACACAAATCCATGGCAGGGGTTGCATCTACAAACAATGGCGCCCTGCACTTTGCATTTCTGTTTAAACTGTTCAATAATTAGTTGTTTGGTCTATTGTAGCAAGATGCGGAGGTGACGCATAAGTTGAAAATAATTTTAACTTGCTACATGTCTTGCTAGTGTATGTCATTGACTTAGGCCTACAAATTAAATTTAAAAGTACAAGCAGAATTGCTACGCCTCTAATTACCTGTTTCTTTGTGAAGACTGGCATTAGCCCCGATGGTTCCAGCGGATGTGTCGAGCCTTTCGCTGTATCCACAAAATTGGCGGCAGGTTTCTTGGGTACAGACATGATATTCTCTACTGCGTTGGTTTTGACAAAATCTTTATTTGACTTGAGCCCCATCAAAGGTTTCTCATCATGTTTTGGAACAGTTGGCCTAGATTTGTCTGCATCAGGATACCTAAAAGATGTCTTGTCCGGCAGTTGTGGCTCTTTGGAATGCTTTGTGAGGTACTGGCTTGGAGGGGTGGTATCTACTTTGGCTGGTCCCATAGTTTTGTGAGGAGATTTGTTAGTTTTGGTTTCATTCTTCACTGTACTCCTGAATTGTGACTGATGCCTGCATGGAAAGAAGGGATATAATTAATAGACAAGAGCAAGTGTATTAGGCGTATTGCAGTTGATTCCGAGTTTCCTGTTAGCGCACGCGTCTGAAATTCTAGCGCGTCAGTATATTTAATTATTAATTATTTTAGGAAATTGGCGAAAAACAATGTTTTTCAATTTCAGAAACGATGTTTTGCAGTGAAACATAAAGGCATACAATGCAAATGTTTTTATCGCGAATATCGTAAACTAGACTCTGAACAGACGTTGAACAGTCGATTGATATGCAGGGCAGGGTTCTAATCTACAATGTAATTGCCATGCGGCCATTTGCCATGATACCTTTTTGGATTGCCATAAAGCCCATGATATAATAGCAAGACGCAGCTAGCATCTAGCTAGACACTAACGGAGATTTTAAGGTTCGAATTATTTTAACTTGTTAGCTTCTTCAAAGCATCGAAAATCAAACCACATGCTTAACACGCCCTTCATTTCAAAAACTGTTTGCCCACTTGTGACATCACAAGTGGCCACTGCTCATTTTCCCATGGCATAGAAAACAATGCAAAATGTTATACCATTTTAGCTTAAATGAGCGTCACTTTCATAATTTCTAGTTGAGTAGATGTTGTTTATTGATCATGACATTTCCAAACACAACCCTGTATTCATTTCATTTAGTAACAGGATTTTAAAAAAAGGGATTAATATTGAAATTAAAAAAAATCCCCATGTAGACTTACACATTTAAGAAGTCTGCTGAATTATGAAGACTTACCATGGTAAAATCTGGACCTGATCATACGTTTTTTGGCAATTTTGCAAAATCTTCTTTTTGCTCTAACTTTAAAAGTACTTAACCTAGTCCTAGAAAGTTGGTTGAACCACCATTTTGTTGCAAATTTTGTCACCTTTAATTTAAATCCACTTCAATTTAATTTTCTAAATTTTATGAACATACCTACCTATTCTAGCGACACAAAATTGCCAATAACTTTACTCAGGAGTGACGAAATCTACTGATTTTGGTGTCATTTTATTTGTAATGAGATCCTCTTTCCAATAAACTCAATTCCATAAAATTTATATCAGTTTGAAATTGTTGTGGCTGTACCTAGGTCCTAGCTAAGGGAGCTATTGGCAGTGTGCAAATTAAGGAAAAATATCTGGTAATTCTGCGGATTACCATGTCCAAAAAATTGGTAATCCGCAAGTATTTTTGGTAGTCCGTAATTTGAAGCCAAATAAGAAAATTTAAAATTTGAAGGATTCTCAATTTTTTAATGATTCTGATTAGGTTAAATAAGTAAAGGCTAGCACACAAAAATATTTAATGAGAAATTTGAGAAATGTTCCAAGTCCCTAACAGTCTTTTTAAATTTTGGTCTAGACATCCCGCGGATTACCAGCTAGCCTAGACCCGAAACGTGTCCCTCCTACTAGAGGGACACGCAACAGTGTATTGAACCTGCCCACGTACGAGTTTTTCATTGAACATGATTGAAATACAGGCAAATGTGGCGACTCAACAATATCTATTCTATACAAAAATGATCTATTATGCCTTTGGAATACTACCGTGAGTATTTTAAAACACTAGACTAATTTTTAAATCAACTTTTGGCAACTTTTTTGTAAAAGCACATGGTCGCCGCCATCTTGGATTTTGACCAACTTTTATCAAAAAAATGCATTTAAACTCAATTGAAGCTGATATTGGCCTGTTATATGTTGTTAAATTAGAGAATATACTAGCATACCTTTGGAAAATTTATATGCTCTCTGAAAAGAAGATATTGACTTATGAAATTCGTCTATAGAGAAGGTCAATGGGACATGTTAGTCACCTTCTTGTGAGCTCGGAAGGTGACGCAGGCACTACAGCTAGCCTATGATATGAAGTTCTGGTAATCCGCGCAAAATTTTGGTCTTCAGGATGCCCGGATTACCTTACCCGAAATATCTGGCTGTGCTGGGGCACAGCCAGAAGCAAGCTCTGCAATAAAACCTGCGCATAAGTGCACATACCCAATATCCCCAAAAATGATCATAGCTATCAAATACGAACTGCAACCCTCCACAAACATGACAAAGGATATTTATAATATACTTCCCGAAGTTGTTAGTCACACAAAAATGATGTTTGAAGATATGTTTACAATCGGTTGCTATGTAAACGAACGAAACATTCTGTTTGATTTCTCTGATCAGAACAGTGCAATTTTCATGAATCTAATTCAAAAAGGTTCCTTTCATTAATATGTTGTAAAACAGAACTGTTTGTTCAAGTACCGTTTGTATTTTTCAATTTATGGACAAATGGCCTTTATGTGATAGGCTGTACTACACAGTTTGCCTCAAGCCAAAAAACGAAGTTTTTTTGCTTGTGTTTCTCGAGCAAGGATTACCAACTAATTTGCACACTGTATTGGTCATAATTGGAGTTAGGAAAATAAATTGAATAGCTTGAAGACATCAAGTCAACAATTAAAGAAAATCATTATCATCAATTATGGAACCAACTCATCACAACATCAACATCATGCAGTCGTTCGTGATGTGTCATCACGAACGACAACGTCGTCGATTATAATCAAACGCTTACCTTTCTTGCTTCGGTGGTTTGATTTCTTCACGAGGGATAAGGTTATAGATACTTTCCTCCATCATTATTTTGATAAATCTTGTGAATTGTTAAAGCTAAACTTGGTTGAATTTGTAAGCCTTTTGGTTTCGATCTTACTTGTTGCCCGACTGAAATGCATTGAATGGGAAATGCCTGAAGTGTCCATAGCAACCAGAAAAACTGGTCAATCAGTCTCTTCCCTCACATAAATGTCCACTAACATGGACTACCACAATGGATAACCGTAGGGCTTAGTTTGTTGAGGAGTTTATGGTCACTGCTTAGGCATGGGCAATGTCAAAAAAATAATGGTAATTTGGCAACTTATTTTTGCATGAGGGCGCTAAAGCTACATTTTTCACGGTGGAAGAAACAGAGGTGCAGAGCAAAAAATAGGGATATCCCGTATTATACACGTCAGAAAGACCATGGCAGCCCCCAGTGATGCAATTTGCGTTGGAGAAATAGATGGAATGTGGTCGTTTTTAAAGCACGTAAGTACATCATTTTATTAGTATGAATCATAAACAATTGCTTTAATTTTAATATAACTACGTTTAGCTTTAAATGTCATAAGTAACTAGTTGTTAATGTAAAGGTGCAATTCATGATCCACTTTTCACCCTCAACTTCAAGGTCTAGACTAGATTTAAGATTAGTTACTTTTAAAAACATCACCAATGGTGGCTCACTTTGGACCCAGAATTGCAATTGTTTTAGCAAAATATCCCCCCAGTATGTAAAACTATATCATCTAATCTTTGAAAAGAAATCATTTTTACAGACCTTCATTTCTGAGGAGCGCTATCGCGCCGGCGCTCCTACAGCGCCCCTGAACATGGTTTTACGTTCCTAACGAATTTAGACCCGGGAATTAGAGTATCGACCAAGAAAATCCTTCATATCGACACACGAACGATGTAAATATTTAGGCAAATATTTATAGAAAAAAGACCGTTTGGAAACGTTTAGTGCGCCATCTGTAGTCGGACGACCATGTAATCGTCTACTTAACAGTGCTACATGCGACAATGTACAGTGTTCGATGTGCGTGTCAAGCGATCACCATCATGACTGTGTAATCTGCTAGTTATTAAAATGGCGACCTGCATAGGTGTTGTTTACAAGTCGTGAAAGCTTTAATATCGCTCAAACTGCCGGTCAATTAGGTATTTAAACATGCTACAGAGTTGTTCATAGCTAATCAACAACGATGCATCCATGCGTCTGCGTATTTTTTATCGCGCGAGGGTGGCAGAGTTGTTCATCGCTAATCAACAACGATGCATCCATGCATCTGCGTATTTTTTATCGCGCGAGGGTGGCTTTAGCCACCCGAGTGTGATAAAAATATGCAGACGCATCGGATGCAGAGTTGTTGATTAGCGATGAACAACTCTGTAGCATGTTTGAATACCTTTCAACAACGAAAATCTTCCTGAAAACGTATAATTAAATGTTTTCAATTTAACAGATACTCATCTCAATCAAAATACTTTGAAGAATCTGAAACAAAATGCTGGTTTTTAAATGATTGTTGCTTTGTCGTTTTCAACTGTTCCCAAGCGCCAGTCCTTGCACGTACTCAAGTTCCCGACGCGTGATGAACAGTGCGCCGATTTATGTGGACTGCGTAACGCACCTCTGTGTACGCTGTGCCGTGCGTGACGGGCTTATTTGAATATCAACTGTGGATTCATCACAAATCAACAACGGTACGCTCCTGTATAATGAGATACAGTGAGTTGTTGAAATTGTGATTAATATTTCTTCAAAACTTAAAATAATAAATATGCACAAAATAAGGATGGATGAAAGAACAAGAGGGGATGATAGTTGGGAAAAGTAAAGATGTAAATACGGTAAATGGCGATTTTCATTCCGACAATGTGTGGCTACGAAAATTAGTTTGAGTCAATAAAATCACTGCATGATATTGTCGCAGAATATGCTTCCGATATAGCGACACTTACAAAGTGTATCGATAACAGCACTATGGCCATGCGTCATGAACTCGCCCACTAAAAAGGGTGGCGATGTTACATTTTCCCGTACCTACAGGCAAATAATGTGATGTAATTTCAAAACCA